>PVJD01010539.1:0-52858 GCA_004026545.1 Mormoops blainvillei | reverse complement strand
GAAAGAGTAGGGAGATTTTTAAAAGGGAAGTGGTGTCATTCAACCAACTTATTTCCTTTTTGAGTCTCAACTCCAAAGTATGCCTTTGCTCTAATCTGTATCCCAACTCTTCAGATGCCCTCTTTGCTTCAGAGAGGGTCCCCTTCCTTCTTCTTGGCCAACCTTCTCCTCCCCTCCACCTCTGCTCAACTTTTTCGCCACACTTAATCTGCCTGATGAAGTAATTCCTGTCTTCGAAACAGGATCCCAGGGTTATTATTTCCAGAAACTCGCCCCACTTACCCCTGGCACACGGTAGAAGACACATTGCCATTGTATTTCGGCATACCCTGGGCTCCTTTACATGGCAGCGCTTACCACTTACCACATTTTATTTCAACCATCCGCTTACTGATCTCTCCAAATCAACTGTGAACATTTTGAAATCAGAGTTCATGTCTCATTTGTTCTTGTACAATGCGTGCCTAACATAGTATTTGGTATATGATTAGTACATAATAAGTCCTGAATAAATGAATAAATTATATTTTTACTTGATCCCTATCATGCAATAAGAGACCAACCATATTATTTTGACCTAGCAGAGAAGCTCTGGTGTGTGTTAGTGTCTGTGTGCAGGCACAACACACATGCACAAGTACACATTGTTGTTGTTGTGGGAATGAGAGAAAGGTTGTTCTGCTTGGCAGTGAGCAGCATCACTGGAAATAAATTGTCCAAATGAAACCTGGAGATGTGCCGAGAAGCCACCCTGGTTTCCCTGGGCCTGAGTGGTTTCCTGGGATGTGAGAATTTCACTACGAAAACCAAAGCAATTCTGGCCAAATCTGGGATGATGGTCCTACCTGAAGGCCACCCAATTGTTTAACTATAATGCTTCTATGGTAATTACCCTGCTTGGTCTTTGTATCTTAGCTACGTGGAACAGGCTACATCTGATTCAGCTTCAGCAGATGAGGCACTAAGAATTTTCCAAGTCATCTAGAAGCCTCAAATGGATGTCTTTGACATTTTTCCCACTCAAGTGTCCTTACCCAAGATCACCCTGTTCTTTCTTTTCTAGCCATTGTCCATTTTCCTCTCCTAGCAGCATAACTCCCAGGAGTGTTAGAGACTAGAGAACGAGAGTGGCTCTTGGACTCGGAGGCAGGTCCACACGCTGTGCAGGGCAGAGCTGCTCCACGGACGTGGTGCCGACTACTGCAGTGCCACTAGGTGAGGAAAGAATAAACTTTCTTTTCTTTAAAGCATGGAAATTGGAGTCATATTATTGTAGAGATTGCCATCTCCCCTAACTATTATATTAGCCAAACACTATTTTTTTATCTACAGAGCTCATGATCATCTGCCTCTTGTTACAACTCAGAGATTTCCCCCCCCAGAAACCCATGGAAACCAACCATAACCACTACTGCCGTTTAGTGAGCACTTACTTAGAGCCAGATGGCACCTCCATGAGAGGTCTTTAGGATACATGTGCTAATTTTATCCTCACAATGGCCTTCTGGGTTTTATTTTTTCTATTTTGCTTATGAGAAAAATGAAGCTGAAAGATGATATAATTAGTTCAAGCCATACATCCAATTATGGAAGAGTCAGAATTTAAGTCTTGACCAGCCTTTCAAATATAAACTATAAAGAATCCAAGTCATTTTTTCTAATATCTAATTCTTTAGACTCATTAAAGCTAATCAAAAATTAAATGACCCTCTCTCTTCTCCCAGTCTCCTGCTAAGACAAGTTTCTTGACCTCCCTGTTACCCACCTTCTCAGCAATGCCCTCAGTCCTTTCTGCTGCCTATGTGTTTCCTACACTACCAAAGAGCTGTGTGTGCAAGTCATAACCTATTATCCGTCCCCATAAATCTTTTCATGGCACCTCATTGCCTCCTGTAGTTATTCTTAGCAGGGTGGGAGTCAGGTTGACGCAAATGTTGAAATCATGCCTAATATCTCCTATTTCTTCTGTACCCTGCCCACACCTACATTATTCTATATGTTAACCTCTAGCCTAAAAAAATAAGCAAAAAAATAAGAAAAAAGCAACAAAGAACAGCAATATTTATTAGACACATTCTATATAGGCAATATGCAGTATCATATGTCAACTGATTTATTCTCTTAAATATACTAGTTGCATTTGCATATCTTATCTCATTCAATCCTCATAAATGTTCCATGAGAAAGATGTTATTATTATCTCTAGTTTAAAAATGATAAAACAGACACCTAGAGAAAATAATTCACCAAAGATCATACGGTAGTGAGTTTTAGAGTCCAAATTCAACCTAAGTCTTGATTCCAAATTCAGAGTTTCTTTCCATAACGACTATCCCTAAATAGGGTATGTAAGACCCTTCGCCATCTGGGATTAATCACATCTCTTGTTTAATCATCTCACTTACCTCCTTCTCACATAGGCATGTATTGCATAACTCCATTCATTAGGATGCACAGCTCACTGTGCCTGGAATTTTCAATTTCATTATAATAGATACTGTTTCCTCCTCCTTGACAATCCATCAGTCCCCTTCTGTCTTCAATCTTTTCTCTATTCAGGCAAGACCCCATGACCTAACACTTCACAATACTCTTTTCAAGTTCCTCAAATGTTTTTGCTCCCTTCTTCCCATTATATTGACCTGGTAAAATCTTCAAACGTGTATCCATCCAATCAAATCCCTTCCTACATGGGAGCTCCTAAGAACCTATGCAGGATATCATAACTCACAACCTATCTAATGGTCTCTCACTGCCACTGGGCCCTTAACATTGCATGGTGATCCTTCTCTCCTTCCTGAGACAACTCTCCCTACCACTGTCATGCTCAGCAGCAGATGGTCTCGCCTTCTCTATCACTGGAAAACAAATAAAAGTCATTATTCATTCACCCACTCACTCAATAAGTATTTACTGAGCCCTTTCTATGAGCCAAAGACACTTCTGGGGTTCCAGGCATGCAGCAGTAAACACAAAAGACAAAATCCCTGACCTCATGGTGCTAACATTCTAGGGGGAATTGACAGATAGTAAGCAAATGAGCAATTTCACTACCAAAGAGTATATCTGATAATGAAGTTGTCATGGAGAAAAATAAGGAGATGAGACGGAAAATGATATCTGAGTAGAGACTCCAAAGGAACACCAGCCAGAAAATGGCTTAAGTTCCTCTCCCTTGCCTCCTGATATCCTCATATCCACACCCACCTGTGCTGCCACGGTAGGAGCCACGGTTTCCTTTGCTGTCATTCCTCAAAGATTTGGGTTACATCTTTTTCCCTCTTCTTCCACAGGGGCTTCCTTCCATTGATTGTGTCTCCTCTCTCCGCAATTTCCCACCTCTCTTTCCTTTGCCAGGCCTTTCTTACTGCCATTTAAACATGGCATGATATCATGCTTTTACAAATCACAAAGCAAACCCCACCCTCGTCCTTCGTATTAGTTTTCTAGGTCAGCCATAACAAAGTGCCACAGATTGTGTTATAAATGACAGAATTTTATGGTCTCACAGGCCGAAGGCCAGAAGTCCAAATTTAAGGTGAGCAGGGCCGTTCTCCCACAGAAGGCACCAGGCCCTCTTCCTGGCTCCTGGTAGTTCTTGGGCTTGTGGTAACATACGCCCAGTCTGCACATGGTATTCTGCATGCATGTCTCTGTGTCCAAATCTCCCCTTTTGTAAGAACACCAGGTATATTGGATGAAGGTCCACCCAAGCTCAGAATAACCTCATGTTGACGAATTACATCTGCAATGACCCTACCTCCAAATAAAGATACCTTTGGATGGGCTAGGGGCTAGGACTTCAACATATGAATTTGAGGGTGACAACATTGAACTCATAGCACCCTTATATCTTTCTGGGGATACACTTGTCTTGCACCCTGCTTCATAGCCATGGTCCCTGAAAGAAATAGTTTCTGCGCTATTTTGACTTCATTTTTAACATGTTTTCTTCTCATTTTGTATGCATTCACTCCAATGTGATCCCAAAGCTTCAATTACCATCTCTATCCTAATGACTTCCTAATCTCTCTCTAGCCAGATCTCTCTTCTGAGCTTCAAGTATTGTATCTTCATTTAGATACCTCAGAGGCATCTCATATTCCGTATGCCCCAAATTAAACTCATCATCTTCTCCCTATCACCCACCCCAAAGCCTAATTCTTGTACAGCTTCTCTGGTTGAAAAAACGGCATTACTATTCTCTACTCATTGCTCTTCCAGAGACCTTGAAATACTTGGGTTTTCTCTCTCCACTCTGCCCCCTCATCAATTTCCAAGTCTTCCAGATTCCAGCCTCTGATTATCTCCAGACTGCAGCCTTTCCTCTCTTCTTGCCTTATCTTCCACACCTGTGTGGCAAAAGCTTCCCAACTGCCTCTTTTGTTTCAGGTTTTCTCTCTATTCAGTCAGTCCCCTAAATGAAACCAGAGCAATCACTTTCAAATTACAACTTACTTTCCCTATCCTTCCTCTAATGTCCCAATGACTATAGTCCAAGAGATGACTCTCCAAACTGCTGACAGGGCACAGAAAGTCCTTCACGCGGTGGTTTTTCTTACCTCTCCAGTCTTATCTTTCACCAACCTTTCTCAATCAGCCCTCTACATCCTCCTTTATAGGTGCATAAGCTCATAATTAAGCTTCGACTCTACTAATTTATTGCCAGATCCTCTTGAATATGTCACACTAGCTCTCATATTTGAACTTTTATGTGAATGTGCCCACTCCCTGGGCTATTCTTCTCCTTCCAATTTTTCTCCACTCAGGACTCACCACAGATGCATCTCTTCTCCAGGCAGTCTTTGATGACCATTGCTCAAAGCTGCCTCTGAACTGTTCAAATATTTCCTCACCATAATCTCTGCTTACCTTTATTACGCCACTATATTCATTCGACACACTAGGTTCCAGTGCATAACAAGCAACCCCAAAGCCTCAGTAACTTACAGCAAAACTGAAAAGGCATCTCCATGGCTCGTGTTGCATGTCGGCAGATGAGTCACCACTACTTCAGGCTTCGGGTCAGGTTCAGGTCTTCTTCAGAGCCCGTGAATGCTGAAGGGCAGGCTCCTTCTAAAACATGCCATTCTCATGGCATTGGCACAAGAACACCGAAAGCTGAGTGGAACGACCCAATAGAATGTGAAGTTTCTGATGGGACAATGTGGGTAGACCACATACACTCATGTTCAACTGGCCAGAGCAAGTGACATGGCCAAGGCCAATATCCATGAGTCAGGCAAGTATACTCCTGTTACAAGAAGGCGGGCAAGAACGGTCATGTGTGATACTCCTCCAGCATAGGAGACTGATCATTGTAAACAACATTACAGTCTACAGCGAGCGCTTACACTCAAATGTCTTTGCCCGTTTGTTCCAGGAAAATGTGAGCTCTTTTAGGACCAAAATGATTTTGCATCATTTTATTTCCAATGTTTACACAACACCTGGTACCTCACAGGGGCTCGATAGATGTGGGTGAAGTAAATACAGACTCACACATCACACCTTATATGTCATCCTGATGTTGCAGACTAAGAGAGTCTTTTCTTTCCTTGCAGTTCCACAGAACAATAACATAAGTCTATTCTAGCTCTTATGGCATTATACTTCTTTTCGTTAAATGTGAGTTTCCCCTTCCGGACTAGAACCTACAATGGCAGAGACCTCATTTCATCTCTAGTGCCTAGCACAATATGTAGGAGAGAGGCATTCAATAAATGTTTCAGTAATTGAATCAAATCAACTCTCAGTTGAGATCAGCATGTGTTTATTGGTTACCTACAAGGTGCCAGGTATTTTCACTCTAACAGTTGGGGTTAGAAGCTAGGGAGCCTCAAAGGTCAGCAAGGTTAAGAGAGAGGGAGAGGCAAGGGGTGAGAACATTCCTGCGGCCGCATCTGGAAAAGTTAGGCTTGCTTTCCAGCAGACAGACTCAATACCGCTTCACCAGTCTAGACCCATTCGCACCCGCCCCTCCTTGAGCCTCTCACCCCAACAGCATGGCTATGAGCTAATCTTCCCATCCAGTTTATTGCTTTGCACTGCTCAGCTCACCAAGCACATTTGTGTTTATCGTGCCGTTAGTGCTGAGTACACTGAACAAGGTAATGACATGCAGCAAAGGCCAAGAGATGACGCCCTGCCTCTGCGCATTGCTTGCTGCCCCAGTAGAAGGAGGCGCGCACTCCCTCTGAAGCCCAGGTGCATGAAATATATAAGCCTGAACCAGAGGCTCCCACAAAGGAAGTGCGTGGAATGCAGCCTAAGGAGGACTCCACAGGTAAACCTGGTGACTGGCAGCACCAATGATTTGGAGCAAAGAGCCATGTTTTCCACGGCAATGTAGCCAATAGAAATTTAGCATTTGTGGACAATCTGACATTATCTTCCAGATACTGAGTGGGAGGGAGACAGGGACTGGATCCTGAGCACACTGATCTAGAATTTAAAGAAAAGTGAGAGTTCATTACGACATAAATGGGAAAGAGGGCCTGGAAAAATCACGAGTGATGATTTGTAAATTATCCCCTGAGTTGTTTTCCTGCTATGGATCAGG
Source organism: Mormoops blainvillei (assembly GCA_004026545.1). Classification (NCBI taxonomy): domain Eukaryota; kingdom Metazoa; phylum Chordata; class Mammalia; order Chiroptera; family Mormoopidae; genus Mormoops; species Mormoops blainvillei. The sequence continues at coordinate 46,296 of PVJD01010539.1, read as the reverse complement.
GTCCGAAAACTTCTACCAAGTAGAGGAAAGATCTTCCTGTGGCACGATCATAAGGCAGGGTTTCGAAGGTCCCAGGTCACTATTGTCCTTTCCCTACCTAGATAAAGTGCAGCGCACAACCCCCCATTTCCACCTAACAATAAATACTACCTACTCCCAAAGTGGCCAGTCTACCTGCCACCTTTTATATGTCTGTATGAAGAAGGTAGTTTCAAACATCTCTCTCCCTATTCTCCCGCAGCCAGTCCATCTACTTACCTAACACAAGTTTCACTGCAGGAAACAAATGGAGCACCAATAAGCACTTGTTCATTTAATTCACTTCACAAACAACTGAGACATATACTAGCTACCAGCACTGAGCGTACACCTTGGAATAAAATAAACTGCCTGAGCTATTACAAAACTAACAACCTAGCAGAAAAGATAAATATTAAATAAGTAAACAAATAAATACATAAATAGGGATTGCGGTAAGTGTTATGAACACTTCTTTCTTCTTTTCCAGCAGGAGTCTTTCTGACCTGGAGGCTTCAGGGGAATTATACATGGGCTTTAGGGAGGTCCATTAATTCCTTAACGTTATAATGTGAAATTTCCTATATATGTGGGAAGTGGGTTTTTTTCTTTCTAAAAACTATCCATGGCTTTTACCAAAATCTCAAAGAGGCCTATGATTTCACAAAAGTTGAGAACTCATACTTTACAGCCATACCAGACAGGATTTTCTTCTTTTTCCATTGCCCAGAATTGATTAAATTTGTTCCTGTTTACTGATGTCATTGAAGCAGCCATCTCCGAAAAGCACAGCTAGAGAGACCCGCGCTGCCTCCTACGCAGCCACGTGAGCAGGCGAGGAGGTTCGGTGCCTGGGAGGGCCCACCAGGCTGCCAGTGGAGGCTGACATTGGGGAGTGGAGAGTCGGGTGATGTTTGCGTTCTTTTCTACAGGTCCCCGTGCTTCCCATGTTGTTTACAATAAACATGTATTACTTCTATCATCAGGAAAACTAACACATTAAAACTTCTTATTTTGGGAAAAATTGTATCTTTTCCTCCTTGTGCACATTTTTGTTGCATGATGGATAGAAAAGCATTACCCAAAATATGATATGCTACCAGCGTGATTATAGAAAATATTTCTGTTACTGAAGTTCGCCTAGGTGAGCAGATAGACTGAGAGAAGCCTGTCTGCCCATCTGGGGACTGCAGTGATGCTAATGGGCTGCCCGTTGGCACCCGGGGTCTTGGGCGTGGACGGCTCTGTCGTCTTTGACCTTAGCCTCCACCATGTGTGGTTCACAAGTCACATGGCAGGGGCCCATTTGGGAACAAGGCAGGAGTATCTAAAACAACTTTTCCATGGTCAGCAGTCATGACTGTGATTACAGATCAGGATTCAGAGGCAAATAGTAAGTGTCCAAGCCAAAGCTCTTCAAATATCGAGATATCTGATCTTAGGTAAGACAATTCTCTGATCTGTCCCTAACTCACCTACAAAAAGGGGATGAACAACAGTTCTAGTGTAATTGTGGGGCATAAATAAGCTAATGAGCACCAGGATCTCATAAAGATTAGAGAAGGCATGATATACTACCTACAATCAGGTATCAACCAGAGACATCATTTTGCATCAAATACCGCAATGTCTCAGAATAAAATACATTCCTGAAATACAGAACCTTCGTAGGTAAAAATAACAATACAGGTAGAGCGATCACTTCAGAGATAGCCCTTACACGCTGCTCTTTAGTAACCCAGGGAACCCTGGGGAAGAAAGTATTATAACACTCTTCCAGGAGCTATGTTTTCCAGCAGTATAAGTACAATCCCTGGCCCCATCCCATCCATCTTATCCAAAGACTTTTATCCCCAGAAAATCTTCGCCTGCCACATCCTATTGCACAGAATAGGAGAAAATGATAAAGAGCGTGTGAGCATGTGGGAGGTCGCTCGTGGTGTGGGGGGCTTTCAGGGCAGAAAGGGGGTCTAGGGAATGGCAGATCATTTGTCTGCAACCTTTGGACTGTAAGCTCTCCCACAAGGTAGAGCCAAGGAGTGATTATTGCTGTTATTTATAGAGCAATTTTCCCCTTCATTTAGACATACAGTCTAGTAAGACTCCTAGACACAGAAAAATAATAGCTAAGAGTTCTGCCTAGACACTGTTCTCCAAGTTTGTTTTATTTATTTAATTATTTATTTACACCCTGAAATGAAGTGGATGGAGACGCTCAGGGGTAAAGGGAGATGATCTCTTTCTGCAAGAACAAGGCGAGTGAATGATAATAATCAGTGAAAGCCCCACATTCTGAACCTGGGTATGAGGGGTGAGTCCCACCATATCAGTAAACGGGGAGAGAGCATCTTTCTTTTTTCGAGCTTGGTGACTTATTTATTATGGCGTGTGAAATGAGGACCCCGAATTACACCCACATGGTGTCCACTCTCACCCTGCCTCTGGGTCAGACCACAGTGGGCTGAGGGCTTAGTCTTCAAGTAAAGGTGAGATTTAGACTAAATCAGTGCTTCTCAAGTTGTGTTCAACCGAACGTTAGCTCTACATGATGTTAATAGGTTTTAATATAAAGTAAAAAACAAAACAAAACAAAACAGAGGTTTCTATGGTCAGTTAAGTTTGGGGAATCCTGGGTTAAACAAAGTTGACACAGGCTTTTTTACTGTAAGTGGTCTCAGTTCTTTTAATATGTTAACCTGAGGTCTGAATATTCAAAAAGTGGCCCTAAATAGGAGAAACTTTTCCCCAGAACTTATTTAATCATAGAATTTGGAGGTTTTGATTTGGTTTTTATTTTGCTTTGTCATGTTTTGGTTAGTATTAACAAAGACCTGGAGATATATCTGGAGACTGCATGCTTTTTAACACACAAAAAATTATGAGATTCTGAAAATGACCATTAAATGGCCACTGTGCTATTTTATGCTTGGGGATGGCTGAGGGTGACCAGCCTCCTGAGGACGAATGGGAGAGTGGCACCATGTGTGGGTTTTCCCGTTTGGTCTTCACAATAACCCGGCAAGGGGAGTGCCGTTGTTCTAATCTTGCAGAGAAATATGTTGAAGCTTTAAGAAATTAAGCAAATTTCTTAAGATAACACAGCTAGACAGATAAGACTCCCCTACTCAAACATAGGGATGTATGAATGCAATTTTATATCAGATGACATTTGAGCAAAAACCGGAAGGAGGTGAAATAAAAACCTGAAGGTGGTAGCCATGCTTATATCTGGGGAAGAGCTTTCCAGGCAGAAGGAATCAGCCAGGGGTGTCCAACCTGTGACCCAGAGGCCGCATGCAGCCCAGGATGGCTATGAATGTGACCCAGCACAAAACTGTGAGTTTACTTAAAACATGAGATTTTTTTTATGATTACATGTCACAGTGCATTTAATGTGTGGCCCAAGACAACTCTTCCTCCAGTGTAGCACAGAGACGCCAAAAGTTTGTACACCCCGGGATAGTGTAAAAGCCCAAAGATGAGAGTGTGTCTGGCTTTTTTGAGAAAGAGGAAGGAGGTCAATGGCTCTGGGATGGAGTGAACACACAGATGGGAAGTAGGACGACAAATGGGGTCAGAGAGGTAATGGGCATGAGATCACGCAGCACCCTGCAGTAATCATAGCAACTCTGTCTTTGACTCAAAGGGAAACGGAAAGCAAAAGAGTGACACCATATGGCTTATGCTTTTAAAATGTCAGTCTATTGGGTTGGGAATAGATCCTGGAGGGTGGTGTAGCAGTCATTACTGTTGTCTATGGATTATTACTGCTTCACCTGAGACATGGTTGGATTGCACGCTCCTGACCCCTCGAAGGTAAGAATGGCCGTGGGCCTGGCTTGACCCATAAGATGTAACCAAAAGTCATATGTTTCACTTCCAGGTAGAAGCCTTGAAGGTCTACAGGCGCTTTTCTCTCTACCCTGTGGCTGTCAATTGTGGCTGTTTTCTCGGTGTGGGTTTGGCAGAACCTGATTAACAGAGTCCCTCTGCTAATTAACCTATGCCGAATGTGAGAGCAAGTGAGAAGTAAGTTTGTTGGTTAAGTCACTAAAAGATTGATGACATTTACTTCCGCATTACAGCCTATTTTTACTGATATAGGGGGCAAGGGCAGAAGCAAGAGAACTACTGGGCGGCCATTGCAGTCATCGAAGTGAGAGATGATGTCAGCTGAGCGTGGGTATTAGCAGTGAAGGTGATAGAAGTGCTTGGACGGTGAATATATTTGGAGGATAGAGACCATAGTATTCCTGATGGATTCGATATAGGGAGTGAGAGGGGAGCCAGCACGGGCTCCAGGTGTTTTTGGCCTGAGCAATTAGAAAGATAGAATTGCCATTTATTGGGATAAGGGAGAATGGGTTAGAGACTTGGGGTAAAACAGTTTATTGTGACTTTTCATATTTCAATTTCTATTTTATCCTTTCAATTTTTATAGTTTCTGTTTATCTGCTGAAATGTTTGAGTTTGGCTTTTATCTCCTATAGTAGGGGAACTCATAAAAGGGCCTAAGAGGAGAGCGGCAGGACACAATTTATGAATTCTTCACAAAACGCAATGAAAGGGCATGGTGTTTTGTTTTGTTTTCCACAGCTTTGGGGGGAAGTGAGCAAACTAAAACGCCTGGGGAAGATATTAGCAGCACTTTTTGTGACTCCTTTTTGGAGCCAGGGTTCAAAACAAACCGTTTGGAACTCATTGATTTCAGTTTTCTCTTTATTGTTTTCCACCTTGATTGAGTACTTTGACTGTAAAGAGCAGATTGACTCAGATGCTTTTAATTTTCTGCCTGCTTCATGATTCTCACCTATCATGTTAGCTTCCTGTCTTCAGATGGTCATTGGCCTGCTTCTTCTGGGCCCCACTAACATCGCACAACCTAGGGAGGGTACCTGTCCCCTCCTGACTCCAAAGTCCTCTGTCCTTGGGTGGTTTCCTTGTGTGAGGCTCCTCAGTTCCAACAACAAAGCCAACATTCCTGAAGCCCTTTCCAGGGCCCAGGTTGCCAATGGGCAACCTCAAGGGCAAGTCTCTCTCCCAGATTCCTGGTATTTTGTCTGAGCCACACAGTGATTTTTAAAAAGTAGGGGCCAACATTTTAAAATCAGAAGGGTTTTTTTTTGGCTTTTTTAAGACAAATAGAAATATTGGCAATGCGGGACACCTACTTTCTGATCTTTTGCAACAGCAGTGTGTTAGAACTAAGTAGCTGTTGCCTCTTTGAAATGGGGCAGGTTCTCCCCCGTATGCCCGTCTCCACCTGAATAGCTAAACTTCTTCATGTTACCCGCCTGGCTCCTGGAAGCATTTGCACTCCAGCTCTCTGCTTTCAAGATTCCAGAGGTCTTCCATTTATATTATTGTATCTAATCCTCGCGACCTTAAGACAGCAATAGTTTATAGATTGAACTCATCCCTTCCCAGAGCTGTATTAATTGCACTTTTTATTTGAATGCATTAACCAGTACTTAAGTGTTTCTATTTGGAGTCTCTGAAGGCCAAGATTAAAAATTCTTCTTCCCCTCTCTAAACAAAAAGAAAAAAAAATAGACTCCTCTCAGAAATAGCCATCAGGGAGGTGTCCAGCGGGTGGCACAGCAGACGAGCTGTGCTGAGGGCTGTGTGCTCTGGGCTCAGCAGTCTGCACGTCTCCTTGAGCATGTCATTTAGTCCTGCCATGGCTTGGTTGTCTCATATGAAAAAAAAAAATACTGAAAAATAATATTTATTAGGCATCCACGTGTTTTTTTTCCTGTGAAATATAAACTGGAATGAGATCGGAAAGGCCAAGTCTTGGACAGCTTTCAAGGCATGGCAGAATCTTGTTATTCTACAAACCAGTGATTTTCAAAGTATAAGTCTTAGAGCTCTAAGGGATTGTTGGGGGGCCAGGAAGTGAGTGGTCTGAAACCCCATATTCCCAACTACACTTATGCTGAAGGATATGAAGAGCCCCTGAAGGGTTTTAAGGGGAAATTGAGGAGCCAGACTCCAAATTTACAGAGATTGCTCTGAATAGAGGAAGGATTTGAGGAGACAAACCTGATGACAGACAAGAATGCAAGTGAGAGACGGCACGTTTTGTAAGATGGAGGAGAAAGGAAATTTTATGGTCTATTCGGCAGGTAAAAGTGACAGCTAATGAGTTGGATGGCCACAGCAACAAGAAGAGAGAAGAATCAGGGCCAACTTCTATATTTTTTCGGCCTCACTGATGCTTCTGGGGAATTGAGGAAGAATTATTTAATTAGGATAAGCAGTTTTACAAAAATGGCAGTAAACATGAGGATTGTGATATACTTATGGCACATTTAGGTTAAGGTGTCAATCAAGAAATTAAAGGATATATTAGGCAATCAAACAGAAAGATTCCCTGAATTAGCTATTTAAGAGCTTGGATAGTCTTGGGAACTCACACCCTGCCCCTGAGCCCATTTCTTCACCGGCCAAGCGAACAAACGAGGGTACTAAAAGAAGTAACAGATTAACAGATGTGCAAGGATTTTAAAATTCCATTAAGTTATATGCAAATGTCATGTTTTACTTTTTGATTCCCTCAGTCAGTAAAAATGAGAGGCATGAGCAAAAGATTATGGCATTTTAAAGTTCAAAGTTTTCCAGAGACGGGACTAATCTTACTTGGACTTCTGCAGGACCCACCCTAAAGTCTTTGGGGAAGTCTTCATAGTTTCTCAGCACATCTCACAAGGAGAAAGTTTGGTCCTTCTGTCTAATTTTACTTCCTGGTGGGAAAAGTCCTAGAGGGTCCTTGTTGTATGGACTACAGGTAGAAATGATGACCAGTAGTTGACTGCTGGGCTTCTGTGCTGTCCAGATAGGACTTATCTCTTCTTGGAAGTCTTCCTTTTGTCAGCCGATCATTCTTTGGGCAGCATCCTATTTTATCAAGTAAATATTATTTGATTAATTTGTGCCTAATTGAGATTTCCTTTTAGGTATTCTCAGGAAGAATAAGTGGGAGGTAGAATATGTAACATGGAAGTGGAGACTCTTCAATTACCAAAAATGATAGTTTACATTTTTTTTGTAACTTCCCCCATTTCTTGATCTCTGCCACAGAGCTAGAGATTAGGCAGCATGATTGCAAAAAAATCTATCCTTTTTGGCTTTTTGTTTTTGGCATGGGCAAGTGATTGATTAAGGAAGCACTCCCAGGCAGACCTGTCAGGAATGATGGAGCAGGACAGAGGAGGCAGACATAAGCAAGAAGGTGACCCAAGGCCCACCCTGCAGAGACCAGCTTCAGCCTGGTGCCTGGTGCCACCCCAGTCACTCCTCAGAGCATTGCCAACAGGAAGGTGGCTCCCCAACCCTCGCCTGGTCAGTCATGTTTATACAGGTGAATGTGTCTGACATGGTGTCACTAAGTGAATGACAAGCTCTCTAAACAATGCTTGCTATAAGTACTGCCATCTTCAATGAAGGCCTGTGGACTCAGGTGTAATTAATGCACGCAAAGCAGAACAGAACCCAGCACCAGTGGGTGAGTGCACCTGCTGTTGTCATTAATACCATCTTGCTCCTGGAACAACAACTGTTCCTAAGGTTGATGCCGCAGGAGGGACAAATGAAGACGCTAAACTGTAAACGAGGTTCTCTCAGTTCTGCTGTTCCTCAGCCATGACACACATGTGGCCATGCAGAGCATGGGTGGAAACTCAGTTCCCTCCATTCCTGTGTTGTTGCTGAAGTTGTGGTTGTTCTGGGTCTGGCAAGGGAGAGATCTCAAGGGAAGGGGAAGAGACGCACTATCACCTTCCACTTCGGTGAGACATTGGAACATCTGCTGGGAAAATCTAAGCCCAGTAAGTGGCACTCTGGTGGCTGTGGGTGGCCACAGTGAGGCTGGGTCCTTTTCCTTCTTCCAGGCGTTAGCAGTAGGTATTAGGCATGGTTCTGTGAGAACGTCAATTTACAAACGGCCGAGGGAGGTGACGTGATTCCTGCCCGCCACTCTGCTCCCTGTGCCTGCCTTCTGGTCATCAGAAAGTACCAGAGCATTCGGGGGATTTGCTCTAAAACCTGTCACAAGAACCAGAAGATTGGATGCCACCAGAAGGGGACCCAGGAGAACAAGGAGTGGGTTGGGATGGGATTTCCTTCTTTCTTTTTCTTCATTGGTTGTTTCTGTTTGCACAACATGCATTTCTTCCCTCTGCCTCCCGCAGCTGTATCCCCAGCAAATCGCAAAAAGGGGAGGGGGAGCGATTTAAATTTATACTATTGAATTTTTGTAGGATGCCGAAATATTTTTGAAGTTAACGGGGAGATCTGAATAGTCTGTTTCAAATAATTACAGGAAAAAAATACATTGAAATAATTAGTAGTTGCTACTAGAACATTCAGCAAAATGAAATGACATTTTTGCATGCCTATTAACCAGCACTTTATTTTCAGTTTAGGGCGTTTTGGATGAAATTAGATGGCAAACATACTGCATCATTGAGTGATTAGAAGAACTAGTGTCATTTAGAGCTAGACTACTACTATCATTAGCTTTTTTCTATTTCCTCTTTAAAAAAAAAAACTACTGTGGGCTCCTGTCAGGGGGATTTTAATGGAAATAGGACCAGCTGCAGCCCTTGAGACTTCAGTTTAAGGGGCTTAGGTGTAATCCCTCTGGATGCAAGGGGAAGCGTTAAACGGAATCTGATTATTCCACATTTTCTAATTCTGGGATTCTCCTTCTTTCTACTCTGCTTAGAGAATATATAAAACCTCCCCCTCCACCATCCTCTTTACCCTCGAAGCAGAATCTCATTTGCCAAAAACAGAAAACGGTCTTAATCTAATCAGTAAAACCAAATTTGTCTTTAGCTCCATCCCTACCACCTCTGTCGTATTTCTCCTTTCTATTTAGAAGAAACACACACACACACACACACACACACACACACACACACACACAATTTAAAAAATATTCACAAGGAGTTTGATTTTCAACATTTTAATTTACATGCAAAGGAATTTCCAAAACCCTGCCCACTTCTTGAAGCCCCTCCCATCTCATCTCCTTCTTTTCTTTTCTTCTTTCTTCTTCTTCTCCCCACTTTACCCCATTTCCATCCCTCTGCCTCTCTTTACCCCTCCTTCTTCCAATTGTTTCCCCTCCTTCTCCTCTTTTTCTCCTCCAATATGAGAAAAGACAATAGAAAGAACAAAGAGAGAAATGAGGAATACTTGTGACACCCAGTATCACTAATACTCAGGGACAATTGTATAATAAAGTGCTGTTTATTTTTTTAGTTTTACAATACGCAACTTTGGAGGATTATTTTTGAGGAAAAAGAAAATCTCCTGAGACTGTTTGTTATACTTCTCCCTGATATTTTATTACTGTGGTGTGAGAAACTTATCAGAATAACAAATTGCTTCCTCTTCGGGAAAAAAGAAAAAAAGTTTGAGAGTTCTGAGATTCCATCCCAAGCAGAGAGGAAAAAAGAGGTGGGATCTAAATGGCCTTTGAGAAGGGGGGGCTCCCAAGTTCTGACAGGAAACAGCGAAGGTGGGAGAGAGTGCAAGGACTGGAGGTGGCCCTGACCCACAGCTTGGCTCAGGGCCACCATGTTCCATGTCTGAGGTCCAGCCATGTTTTCTCGTGTTGCTGGGTCTCTCTACCAGCTCACGCCTGGCACTGCCTTCACCCAGCACACCCACACTCTCTCCCAGGCTACCTGTGCTCTGCAGTCCCCACTATATGCCCTGCCCTGCCACCTCTAGGCTGTGTTTTGGAGAAGGGGACGTTATCAGCCCCTCCTGCTCTGGAAGCTGCACGTAGTCTCCAATGAAGCAGTTAAGCAGGGCTCTGATGCACTGAGAAGAGAAGACAACTAGGCTCACCAGTTTTCCTTTAGCGGTTCAAATATCTTCCCTCCAGAGATTCGTTTGTGGTTTACCTCACGAGAGTGTTGCCAGATTTCAACAGTTGAGTGAAAAATAAAGGGACAGAAGGAGGAGGCTATGGTGCTTATGCAGGGGCAGGAAGGGCCTTCTCATGATTCCTAAAGATGTCTGTGCCATCCGTACCCCTTCGCTCAGGGGCGCCCTAGCTGGTGTACTGTTAGCCATGCTCCTGACACACTAAGGCAGCCGTCGGAGAGCTGAGGCTGCTGTCTGGACCATGGCCTCCCAGTGAGGAAAGCCTTTTCTGCAATATCGCTCTTCTCCATCAGTTTAGTGAGGCCACTCCTCCCTCCGCTCTCCCTCCTGGGTCCCCTAGGTTCTCTCTGCTCACCCCTCTTTCCCCTGTCTGTCTGTCTCTCACCTCTGCACCTGCTACTTTGGTTGGCTGCATCTTCCCTTTCTTTCTGTTAATAAAACCCCGTCAGGTTGCATGCTTCTCTTTCTTCCCATGCTGCATTAATGGACTCTCTACTTTACATCTCCCCTGTCCCTGGTCCTACCTGTGGTGACCTCCCCAGTCACCCCATTTGAACAGCTTCTCTTGCTTAGGTGGATGTGGGCACAGTGTGGAACTTCAGTGGCAGCCTGCCCCCATGCCAAGGGCCCTGCTGCCACGTACTTCCCAGTTTCCTCCTGGGGCAAGTTCTGGACCCTGTGGCTGTAGATCCAGGTCACTGTTTCCTCAACTGCATCAGTGTCCCTTGGCAGTGACACCCTGCCTCTGCTGGGTCAAAGGGAATATCAGTCCGTGAATCAAAAAGAAACCCAATCAGCTCTGACCGGTGTGGCCGTTGGTTGGGTGTCATCCCCCAAAGCGAATGGTCTCCAGTTCGATTCCCGGTCAGGGCACGTGCTCAGGTTGTGGGTTTGGTCCCGGTCAGGGTGCATACAAAAGGCAACTGGTTGATGTTTCTCTCTGACTTCGATGTCCTCTTCCTCTCTTTCTCCCTCCCTTCCGCCCCCCCTCTAAAAATAAGTAAATTTAAAAATCTTTAAAAGAAAGGAAACCAAACCATCCTGGTGAGTACTCTTTGGGGACATCCCTGAAGTGGCGGCTGCCATCAACACTGAGCTTACCCGACTCCCCTGCCGACTGCCTCCCACTGTCGTCTTGAGCTCTGAACATTCTTCTTGACTCTCAGATCCTAAGATGGTGTCCCCACCGTGGCTGCATCGGTTATCTCGCCATCCTGTCCGCCTGGGCTCTGAGGGAAGTCAGTGGGGCTCTGCCAGGCCGCGGCCACTACAGAAGGGATCAGGAGGAAATTTGGTTTTATACGGCAGTAAATATACTGAAAGCCCTCAGGGAAAAGCCACAGCTTCTGTTCCCAAACCAGGTCGGGTTGGAACTTGATGTTCTGGATTTAGAGTGTCTACACTGAGCCAATTGAAACAATTTCAATCAACAGGCCCCCTTTGCTAAATTGCACATAACGCATTGTTATAAAGGAGAGGATAGGTGTAGATGGAATTTGAACTCTAGTCGGGGTGGTGATGCTTGGAGTCTCAAAGCTTCCCCGTAGTCATTAAAGCTAATAGCTCGGTAAGAACCCAGTCTGTCAGCTAAAGATAACACCTGCGAGTTGGGAATATGACCGAGTAGCTCAGCAACTCAGCAACTGGCGCCTTACAGTGGGTGCCAGTGTGGTTCTCTAGATTTGCACATTTCGAGCAGGCTGGCTTTGGAAGAGTTAAGTAACATCTCCAAGCTTGATCAGAATAATCATATCTGCCTCATTGTGTGGTGTGTATATTAAAGGAGATAAAATGAAGTAACTAATATTTACTATACACTTAATATGTGCCAAGTACTATTCTAAGCACTTTACATACATTAGCCCACTCAATGCAAGTTGAATAGTCAGCATGGTCCCCAGCACATACTAAGTGCTTAAAAATTGTTGGGTGTCATTGTTAATGATAATGGTCATAACGAACACTTTCGAATCACACATCAGGTGTCAAGCTCCGCTTAAATATCTTACATATCTTGGTATTCATAACAACTCTGTGAGTAGGCACTGTTGCCATCGTTCCTATTTTGCAGGTGAAGAGGCCAAGGCACAGGGAAGCTGAGTGAAGCATTGCCCAAGGCCAAGAGCTAGTGAGCGGCAGAGCTCGGATCTGTGCTTCCGTGATTCCTGTGAGGACCAGGTTCTTAACCACGGCCTCTTCTCCAACAGACGTTGACTGAGCTCTACTTCTGATGCCAGGCACTTCTCTAGAAGCCTGGAATACATGAGAGCCCCAAGTAGATAAAAATCTCTGTGTTTCACCCCTGCTTGAGGGGGATACAGGTAATCAAGTGTTCTATGTCTGCATCTTAGAAAGTGCTCAGTGGTAAGCAATACAGATGAAACAGAGGGTGGGTTAAAACACTTGGCATTGGGGAAATGTTGACTTTTTGGACCAGGGAAAACCTCGCTGAGAAAGTGATGTTTGCATAAAGACCTACAGTCGCTGAGGCAGCTGGTCAGGAAGCTGTGGGGTAAGAGTATTCCAAGCAGAGGAAACATCTGCAAAGGCCCTGAGACCCATGATTGTTGAAAATAATTGTGCTAATTCGATTCATACTTCCTTCTTCCCCCAATTTGTTAAGCTTAACAAACCCATCACCAGGGATAAAGGAGCAAAGGTTAGGAAGTAGAAACTATTCTTTTTTCTTTTTTTTTTAACAAATTCAGCTGTTACCCGAAACCTACACTTGAAATGGGTGAGACCATGACTGCCTTTACCTAACGCGTACAGGTGTGTACATGACACCTGTCACCCTCCTGAAGAGCTAGTTCACAACCTTCACTTGTGATTAGAGAGTGAGAGAGGGGCTTAAGCTAAAGACAACCTTATTTAAAACGACTTTGATCTGAGGATTGTAACCATTTAGTGTTTATCGATTTTTTTCTATTTTTAGGAAGGAGGGAGAGTGTTAATTAAACAGTTTTGAGTGAAGCTGGTTTCCAGGGAGAATGGCGTAAGAGTCCCTAGAACCAAATTCTTTGTTTACTTTTCAACAGAAGCTTCCAGGGAAGGAGGCGCAGGTGGGCATGTTGGCTCCTCGTCTCCCAGCGAGGCTATGGAACATGGCAGAGGCCATCTGGTCTCCTTGCATTGCCTCCTAGCCTTGGCCTCCTGTGTAGAGTCACTAAAGGATGGGGGAAGAGTCCGTTATTTTTAACAAAAAATAAGAACAACCCTGCTGAGTGTACTGGAACTCTTATTATTGTTATTATTAATCCTCACATGAGGACTTTTTTTTTTTCATTGCTTTTGGGAAGAGAGAGAGAGAGAGAGACATTGATGTGAGAGAGAAACATCAATTGGTTGCCTCTTGTGCACACCCTGACCAGGATGGAACCCACAACCTAGGTATGTGTCCTGACCAGGAATCGAACCCATGACCTTTTGGTGTATGGGACAATGCTCCAACCAACCCAAGGCCACACTATTGGAACTCTATTAAATGGGAGACTGCCAGGACGAGACTGCTCTGGGATCTCAGTTGACTCCTTACAGCTCGAGGAGCGGCACCAGAGGGTGGTCAAAGTAGGCCCCACCGCCGGCTCTTAGAGAGAAGCCAGGGCTGACTACCAGTGCTCTGCTCACTGGGCCACCTGCAAAAGTCTTAACAGCCAAGGCAAAGGGAAGGGGAGGGAGCCCTCGCTGGAGGACTTGCAAACACGCAGCAAACCAACTCACACTTCTCTTTCCCTGTATTTCTTCGTTTTCCAATTTTATATTTGTCTGTTGTTCAGTGTTAAGAGTCCAGTGTTATTTTATGATACTTTTCACAATGACAACTCACATGTAGCCCTACACTATTCCAATTATTCTGAGTTTGAATTTTCAAAACCCTCAAAATGTATATTAACCCAATTTTCAGATGAGAAGGACATTAAAGAAATATCACGTACTTTACTTAAGATCAAAAGTTAGGAAATGGCAGAGTGAGGGTTTGACTCAGATCTGAAGACTCTCTGACACATGGTCTTACTCATTACCTTACACTACCTTCCATGTGTAACTGTCTGCTCTCTGAAAATATATAGCTATGCACACACAAATATGAACAAACAATACATGCATATGTACATAGCACCCAAACAACATGTCTACTCACACACACACGCATGTGTGCACACGCACGCACACACACACACACATCGTACAGTCAGCTGTGGGAACAACTGGGCGGAGTGAGGAAGAAGGGGCCGTGCACTGTTGCATAAAGCGGGGTGTAGAACAGGAAGATGAGGTGCGAGGCAGACTTCCTGGGGGTGGGGAACAGTAGTCCTCAGTGCTCCAAATCCCTCCCAGGGACCCCAGCAAGAGAGCGTGAGCTAAGCCTTCACGCGTTGGGGGCCTTTTCCGTGCATGCTGCCTAGAAATAAAGTGTAAACTTTATAAGTTTGCACAGTATAAACTTACATAAAAATGCAGAGCACGTGCTGCCTGTATGTGCATCTGTGTGGGTGTTTGCACAACAGATTCATACCAGAAGCTTAAATAAAACCAAAAGTTTGTCCTCATGGCGAGTGGAGGTCTGGCGAATCTTGGGAGACAAGGATGCTGTGCCCAAGAGGGCCTGTTGGGCAGTGGGCCCGGGCTCTGAGAACTTTGTTTGAGCTGGACTAGCCCGGGCACCTTTGTTTCATTCAGGACAGGAAACTAAAACGCTCTTGGACAGAGCACCGAAGAGCGGATGCTTTGCTTTAAAAAGAAAAATGAACAATTCACTGCTCTTGCCATTTCTCCCTGGTTCCCCTCCCACCTAGACATTCTTGCCTGTCAATCCACATGTGTGCTTTCTTCTTATCTTGTTTAAAATCCACTCACTGCCCCAGCATGAATGCGATGATGGCTCAGTGCGGGATGTTTTTGTTTCTCAATTCCTCACTGTGTTTAACTCTTCTTTTACAGATGCGTTGTACTCTGGAATCATCTATGGGAAGTCTGTGACTTACTAGGTGTTTACGGAACGATGATATCTACACCCCATTGCAGACCTCATTGCCGCCCTCCCACTTCCCTCCTCCTCCGTACCCTCGGTCACAACGCCCTCCACACAGACCCTCCCAGCAGAGCAGCAGCCACTGTCTTTCTCCGCTCCCCTTCTTTCACCTGTCCATGGAATCAATTCATTGCTTTACTTATTTATTCAACAGGAAAGATTTATCGAATAGCCACTATATGCCAGGTACTGTTCTGGGATTTAAGGATAGAGCTCGAAACAAAACCGCCAACGCTGCTGTAGCATTTTCTTTAATTCCCACCGCTATTTCCCTAATTTACCCACCTATTGTTTCTCTTCCAGATTAGTGAAACAGACCTCTCCCTGATCCCCCTGTCTATTTTCCACAGACAGTAAGGGAATAAAATAAAAGCGGTTAGAGGTGAGATAGTGAGCAGCGGCTAAGGAGAGACATGAGGCAGAGACTGTGTCAGGGACATTGCAATTTTACATGGGGTGTGTTGGGGGGGTTCCTGGAAGGCTTGCTGAGGTGATATTTGAATAAAGAACTACAAGGAGTGAGTAAGCCATGTACTCATTAGGGGTAGAGCACCCCAGAGCTCGGGAATTGCACGTGCCGAGACCACGGTGTGAGAGCACATAGGGTGAAGAAGAGGGACGGGGGCGGGGGGCGGGGGGAGGCACCTGTGCCTAGATCGCAGGGGATGATGGGAGAGAGTCGAAGGAAAGGAAGGAAATGCAGGTAGGAGAGGCCCTGCCAGCCATGGAGGGTTTGGAGAGCATCTGAAGGACTGGGAAAACATGCTCTGAAGGACTTCAACCAGGCAGGCTCTCTTTGTTTGCTGTCTAGAGGATAAGCTGAAGAAAGGCTAGGGGAGAAGCAGGACGACCAGTCGGGGGGTCGCTGCACTATTCTCCCTGAGACGAGCTTACGGCCAGGGGCACAGTCCTAGCGGTGCAGGTGGGGGAGCCTGCAGGATGCGCTGCAGGGTTTGAGAGAAGTGGACTCAGGGATGATGCCAAGGCTCTTTGAACCGATCATGTGGAAGAAAAGAGTTGACAATTGCCAAGACGATTCATAATTAAAAATCACCAAGCCCCACTAATGTCATCTCTTAGGGATCTCTAGAATCTTTAATCCTTACCGCTGTTTCCCAAATTTACCCACCTATTGCCTCATCCAGGTTAGTGAAACAGGCCTCTCTCCCTGATCCCCCATCTGCTTTTACCCTATTTTACATAGAGAGCTATGTGAAATAAATATGCGACATTAATCCCAGCCTAAAACTACCGCTCACCCCCTTCCCCTCTGCCCACAGGGAAAATCCAAGATTTTACATTTGGCTCATAAAATCTTCATAATCTGTCCCCTCCTTGTCTGTTTCCTCTCATTTTCCAGCGTGCCCTTTGGAATTTAAGTGGCAGAAGCACCAAACAACAAGACCACCCTCCACTGAAACACAGAGAGAGCTGTCCACACCATGTGTCATCTCTGGGCCTCACTTCCCTGTGGCCTTAGGAGCAATGCCCATAAAACCTGCCCTTTACCTGGCTACTCTTTCTGGCCTTTAGAAACACATCTGAGGCATTGCTTTCTTCAAGAATTCTCTTTAAGCACCTATTTACCCAATGCACAGGATTGGTGTTCCGTGCCGTTGTAGTTCACTGCAACTTTGTCAGCTCACCCTGTGCATGGCAGGGTGCTCCCATGCACAACACCTGGGATCTTGAGGGTGGTGTCATGTCTTAGCCATATCTGAATCCAAGGCTCCCAGCCCCGTACATGGTACAAAGTCAGGGATCAACAAATTATTGAGAAGTGAATGAATGAAAAAGAGTTGTTTGACTGTAGTTTTTTTTAAAATTATATGTTATTGATTATGCTATTACAATTGTCTTGATTTTTCCTCCTTTGTCCCCCCTAGACCCAGAACCCCCTAATCCTTAGGCAATCCCCCCACCATTGTTCATGTCCATGGGTCATGCATGTAAGTTCTTTGGCTACTCCATTTCCTATGCTGTACTTTACATCCCATGGCTATTCTGTAACTACCTGTTTGTGCTTCTTAATCCCCTCACCTCTTCACCCATTCTCCCCCGCTTCCCATCTGGCAACCATCTGGTAACTAACTTCTTTTCTCTTGCTGCTTTTAAGAGCCTCTCTTCATCTTTAAACTTTGGCCTTTTCATTATGATCTATCTTGGAGTGGGCCTCTTTGCATTCATCACAATTGGGACCCTCTGTGCTTCCTGGACTTGCATGTCTACTTCCTTCACCAAATTAGGGAAGTTTTCTTTCACTAGTTTTTCAGATAGATTTCTAATTTCTTGCATCCCTATGATGTGAATGTTGAACCTCTTGAAGTTGTCCCCAGAGGCTTTTTATACTACCCTCACTTTTTTGGATTCTTTTTTCTTATTGTTCTTCATGGTTGTTTTTCTTCCTTATGTTCCAAATTGTTGATTTGATTCTCAGCTTCATCCATTCTACTGTTATTTCCTTGTAAATTGTTCTTTATTTCAGTTAGTGTAGCCTTTGTTTCTGACTGGATCCTTTTTATGCCATTAAGGTCCTCATTAAGTGAGGACCTTAGCATCCTTATAACCAGTGTTTTGAACTCCGTGTCTGATAGATTGCTTATCTCCATTTCATTTAGCTATTTTTCTGGAGTTTCGGTCTGTTCTTTCATTCGGGTCAAGTTTCTTTGTCCTCTCATTTTGGTAGCCTCCCTGTGTTTGTTTCTATGCATTAGGCAGAGCTGCTTTGATTCTGTGTCTTGGTAGTGTGGCCTAATGTATTAGGTGTCCTGTAGGATTCAGTCTCCCCTATCACCCAAGCTGGGTACTCAAGGTGTGCCCTTCATGTGGGCTGAATACACCCTCCTCTTGTAGTTGAGCCTTGTAGTTGCTGTTGACAGATCAGTGGGCAGGATTTACCCAGGCCAGTCAGCTGCATGGATTGTCTATGACCACTTACCGCTAACGTCCACTGTCTGTGGAGGATCAGCTATGCAGGGTCAGGGTGGTGGTGCTCTGACGTGGTCTGTAGCTGTCCACTTGATGTGATGGCCCTGAGGTTTCCCAGGTGGTACAGGCCAAGGTCAGCCCCCACCTGTGTTTTGCCCAGGGCACCCTGCCTGAGCTGTAAAACAATTGGAGATGGCTGCTACTTGTGCTGGGCTTGGAGACTCCCAGGTGAAGCCAAGCTATGAATCTCACCTGGCTGCCACTAGAGCTCACTGAAGCCAGGCGATACTTCTTTGATAGGATTCAAGAGCCAAGACCTGCCATTCTTATAGAAAAGTAGCTTGGGTGGGTCTGTCAGTTGGGTGGGGCAGAGCCTCTGGGGATCTCTAAGGTGGGTCAAACAGTGTTAGCCAGGTTGATGGAGTCTCAGATATGGCACCAGCTTGCCAGCCCTGTAGGGGGAGGGTTTGGCAAAGGGACAGTGGTCTATGCTCGCCTTGATACCAAACACTTCAGTTTCTCCCTGTATACCACTGGTGCCCCTCAAGCTGCTACCCCAGTGCTGGAGCTCAGAGGAAGTGAGTCCAAGTAGGTGAGTCCATGTGTGGGTTCTTTAAGAGGAACTGCTTGGGGCTCCAGAAGTTTCTTCCACTGACTCGATCCCCACCAGTTTTTGCAGCCAGAAGTTCTGGGAACTTATCTTCCTGGCACTGGAATCTTGGGCTGGGGGGTCTGGTGTGGGATCAGAACTCCTCGCTCCCACAGTATCCCTCCCAAAGTTTTATCCACATGGATGTGGGACCAGCCCATTCCACATCTGCACCCCTCCTTCCAGTCTGGATGGATGTGATTTCTTTAATTCCATAGCTGTCAGGCCTCCATTCAACTTGATTTCTGAGGTTCCTGAGTGATGGTTATTCTATATTTTAGTTGTAATATTGATGTGCTTGTGCAAAGGGGCAAGCCATGTATGCCTACACTGCCATCTTGGCTGGAAGTCTGGACTACAGTCTTGAGAGGAAACTTACATATTTGATTCTGATAATTTTACATTCTGCAATGATAAAATCAATATACAATTCAAGTTGGGAAAACAAAATGTCTGTAAGATATATATTTTTGAATATATTTTTACTTACCTCCTTATCCAAGAAGTTTCAGTGAATATCCTAGTATACTTCAAAAGCATACACTTATTTGAATTCTATGTTTATAGTTGTTTACATATGGGTTTCTAAGTGTTTCTGTATTGTATGAATGTGCATATGTATGCACTTTGGTGAGAGAAAGAGAGAAAGAGGAAGAAGGAGAGAGGGGAGGGGCAGAGAAAAAGGAAGGGAGGGAGGAGGAGAGTCAGAGAAACTAACAAACAGACAGAGAGACAGAGACCTTCTCCCTAAAGTCCAAGTTCCTTAGGACAGTGACATTCAAATGTTATCCTTATTCTACACAGGCTAACTCGGAATCTACAAAGAAGGAACTTTGAACAGACATTATAAACTATTAGAGGGATATCTTTCTCCCGTAGAGGGGAATTTTAATTAAGCAAATGCTAAGTAAATTAAAGTAACTCAGATAAAAGCCAGTTTACCATCCTCCTCCAGAGAGCAAAAATCTTTGCCATCCAGGTTGGTAATTTCCTTAAAAATTATCTGCCCATTTAATCAAAATGTACGAACATGCTTCCAACCCAGGAGAACTCTCTCTAAACCAGATCACCGCCTGTACATGTCTCCTTGGTATTGGAAAGTATTGGTAGATACACACACTCACATGTCATGGAATAATTCTTGTTGGGTCAATTCTATGCTTACCTTAGTTATACAGATATGAGTAATGAGAGAAGAAAAAAAAAGTCAGAAGGATCTAGTTGAGGACAGCATAAAAACCAAGGGTAAATGGCAATGAGAAAGAAAGAGAAATCACAGGGGATCACAGTGAAACCTTAAGGGACCGAATAAAGATTTTAGAACTTCTAATTTTTGAATACTGAACTTTGTCTTGGAAAATAATAGAGGGCTGAGACTGAACCATGAGGCGTTTAAGAATATAATCAGTTTATGATCTACAATTAAGATGGCATAATAAGTAAAAGCAAAAACTTCAAAATTAGTGTTCTTAAGGCTTTGTACCATTTTCCCCTGATCCCTCTCTTTTGTGCTTAACAGATAACCCTTCCCTTTATTCCCAAACAAGATTCTAAGCCATGGCATTCTATGGGGTCACTCCAAAAGCTCCCTTTAGTGATGTTTACTTTGAGATGCCCTGTACTGATGGCAAAGCAGGGGTACAAACTAGAAACGAACATGCCAGTAAGTAGAAGATTGCTCTTGTTCCCTGCAGTGGAGGCAGCCAAGTGAAAAATGGTGAATTCTGGGAGCCTTCTTCTGCGAGGTCCTAGTAATTTTGCCGCTGGAGTTAAATTCACAAGAGAGAATTGGAACATGTCTAGGATTCCAGCCTACTTGGCAGAAAGAGCTAGAAGATAGTGTCTGACAACACAGGAATGAACTGACTCCCTACCGGAAGGAACAAAATCAGGAAGCGTGAATGGAGGTATGACCGTGGATGAGGACGGGGGAGGAAAAGTGGAGATCCTCACTAAGAAAAAGAAGACAGGATGAAATGAATAGACAACAGGAGCAGTAGTTAATAAAGGCTATTAGAAACCTAGTAAAAGAGAGAGAGAGAGTGTGTGTGAGTGAGGAGAGAGAGACCCTTGAGATTAAAAACAGTTTCTTACGGACAGTAACACAGGCAGGGCCTCAAAAGAATGATTCAAGTGGATGTGACTATAGAATCCAGTGAGGAGAGCCACTAACCCAGGTGCCGAGAAATTCTGATTGAAAACCAGGCTTGTGCCCGAGTTGCAGGTATAAGGCTTAGTCATAGGCTCTGTTTGATGTGGTTCAACTGCATATCCTGGCTTTTTTCATTTCCAAATTTTGGGGGTTTGGGGGCATGGAAGTGTGGGCCAAGACTGTGGTCTCCAGGTATAAGTAAAAGTCTCAGTGGGGTGACAATGGCTTGACAGCTCCTGCTCTTGAGGGGAGCCTGACCATTCAGCCACAGTCATGAGCTCTACAGAAAAGGCTCAGCAAATCGTGGTGATGCCTAGGACAAGGCACCATCTGTGGGGTGTATACAGAGAACCTGTTGTTCCCCAGGTCTCCGTGAGGCAACTCAATCGTCACTCACATTATTCCGACTCAGGCAAAACACTTCCACATCACTGGGACTTGGTGTGAGCCTAGTTCTTGCCTCTGCCTACTATTGGCTTTATCGGGTATAATTTTCTTGCTGCCTTCCCACACTTTATTTTCTTCAGTAAGCAGGGTGAGCACTATCCTTCCTTGAGTGAACAGTTCCACCCCTAATGATAGCATCTAAATCACATCCCACAGAACCTAGTTAAAGATCCCCCTTGTTCAAATCTCTCATGAACGACAGATCATGCTTTGAGCAAGTTACACATAACCTCTCTCAAGCCCAATTTCTCATCTGCACAAAAGGGTATCCACAACTTGACACTTAATAAACATGCATTAGGCTGGCTGTTAAGTTTTAGAATGATTTTCTCAGTGGTCATGCTGGTCCTTTTCACCTCTTCTTTTAAGAAAACCCTCATTCCTCACACCTCCCAGTCTAATGTGTGATCTGAATGGGAAAAGCCATTTTTAAATGACCTTTCTTTGCTAGTCATGGCATTTAGTCTAAGAGTAGGCACTTGACAGAAGTCAAGCCAATTATTTGTATTAAGAGATTTCTTAGAGTTGGGGGAGAAACTTTTACTCTGATGATAAAGGGGTAAGGCTATCATTCAAATGTTGCCAGGTTTCTTCACCTCTACCATGTGAATAAGGCTGTTTACAGTAGGTAAGAGTGAAGCTGACTTGCAGACTAGAACAGAGCAAAGGGGAAGAAGAGTGGGCCGGGGGAGGCGGGGGGAGAAGGGAGGGAGGGAGGGAGGGAGGGAGAGAAGAGGAGGGGGACAGAGAATGAGATGGAGTCCTGACAATGTTTGTGTGTCTGGTTCTAGTCACTGTGGTCCTAGAACCTGCCCTGATTTGTTTGATGTTAGGAGCTGCATGTATTAATTTTTTCTTTTTACTTAAGCCTCTCTCTTACAACCAAGAGTCCTGACTACCTGACTGGGTAGTTCTAAGCATTAATTATATAGCGTGTGTTAAATGCTTGTCCTTGTGGTCAGCCTACAGTTTAAGCATGCCAAAATGGCAGTTATGTTATCCTGTCACCCACCTTTGAGGGAAGCTGTAGAGCATAGTGATTAGGTTCATGGAGTCTAAACACCAACTTCACAGGTTCCAATCCCAGATCTACCACTTAGTGTCTTTGTGTCCTGGGACAAGTTATTTCTCCGTGCCTTAGCATTCTTCTCTATAAAAAGGATGTTGTGGTGAGGATTGAGTAGCTCAATAGTCACCAAGTCCTTAGCATGCTAGTTATTATCATCCTTATCTAAATTATTGGCATACATGGCCACGTCCCCTAGGAATTAGCATCAGAATTGTCTTACATGCAGGGTTCTGTCTTTAAACTGACACATGAGATATCATATATAAAAAACACAGCAGGTGTTCATTAATGTTGAATAAATGACTAACAGAGTGCTCTTTTATACAATGTTCTCTAGCTGCTTAATACTGGTGATTTTTATTGCCAAGTTAGGTCCCTCACAAGCACAGGTGATAGATCCAGTGGTAGAGATGTGATAGCAACTGTATAAATATATTTTGCCTGATCTCTGGACCATGTCTAAAGAGCAAAAGGGACGTGCCAAAGGCATTTCTGAGTCATTGCCCCTTTGTGCACCTGAAGTTTCTCTAGCCATTTCTCAGGAGTACGTGGTAAAAGCTATGTGGCAATGACAGTTACCTCATTCCACTTCCCAAGGCACCGGCCTTTGAATGCTAAGTCGAGCTGTTTGAGATTTGACTCCAGCAAGCACTTTGTGAAATACTCGGGGACTCTTTGAGGTGACAGTCATGGGAGAACTCTAGGGTGATCTTACTGTGTAGGGTGTTATGAGATTATCTTCTTGTCCACCAGGGACTGCCAGTAATAGCAACTCAGAGCAGCTGTGGCATCTGAAGAAAGATGAAAAAAAACAAAAACAAAAAAAAACCTCTCACCAATCCCAGAGCCTTGGTGCCATCAGTGACTGCAGCATCTATCTTCAGCTGATTTCATCTAATGTGATAACATTCATGATAATAAATATTGTTCAAAATAAAAGTCACTCTGGGGATTGAGAATCACTGGGACAGGTGTTCGGAATTAAAAGAGTGCAGCAATTGGGTGACTTATTCATGATTGGAAATGCCGTTTAAAATCTATTGCATTTTAAAAAACAATACCTCAGCTACTCTCTGGCCTTCCAAAGTCATTAGCTCGTGTTCTTTATCTGTTTGTTTTCTTCACCAAAGTGAGGCTTTTAATGTCACATAAGAACTAACTTGACTCCGTGCCAGTGTTTCAGAGTGAAGGATGAAGCCTTCTGAGGCCCACACATCACTCCACTGATGCCTCTCCTCTTTCTAGCTTGTTGTCTCTGCAGTCAGGGGACTGGGATGGCAGGGAGGGAGGGAGCTGTGACAATTCTTGCTTGACAACAAAGCCCGTGGAGTCATGGAGCAGGCCGTGATGTCTGTCCACACTGTCAGGCTGTTAAAGAGCTTTGAGGCAGGGCCATGTGCTCCAATGCTCAGTTCACTCTCCCTGCCAGAGATGCAAGTAATAACAATACTGCTTCGAACCACACCCTCCTCACTGTTGAAGTAGCTCTGCCATTTTTATCACAATTGTGAAGTGATTATTATGATGACAGTTGTCCCACACTATAAACTGGAATGACCAAGGCTCCAATAGAAGAAATACGCTCCTGATGTCACACAGTAAGTTTCAATTTATACTTGAAGTTGGTTTTAAAACATGCATTCACATTCTTTTTTTAAACATTACTTCCAAATTCTACACGGATTTTTCATAATTTGTGTTTCTAAGGCCCCTGTCATTGGAGCGGGCCTCATTATGTCTCGATGCATGTGGGAAATCATATTTGAAAACTTGCATTGGCCTAGAAGCTCTGTTTATCTTCTGTGGGAGAACCTATGGTGTTCCCTTAAATTTTATCTCTGAGGTGACCTCTTTGGGGTTTTTCTGAATATCAAGGGAAGAATCAGTCCATGAGTAGGGAAACATAAGGTATTTGACCCCTATTTTGACCCCACATAAAGCTGTCTGAAGAAATCTTGGGCCAAAGCTTCATTATTCAACTTCTAAACGTAAAGCTTTGGAAGTGAGGAGCTAAACAAATAGGGGCTGAATGTCCCCCTAACCTTTCTAGAGATCAGAGAGAGGGTAGAGCAATTCAGAACCATATTCTGAGGATAGGCACCCATGGAATGTTGAAAATAAAGGATGCCCAGTTCTACTGGGCCCTTGGAACAAGGCATCATGCTGAAGGCTGGGGACCAAAAGATCAAAGAGGTAGTTTCTGCCCACAGGGAGCTCATGGGCATTTGCCATAAGGCAGCTTAGGTCCTAGAGATGCAGCAAAATGGACCAACCACAAATGATCAGATACCAGTCAGGAATGAGTTATAGGGTAGAAGCCAGGAAGCCTGGGTTCTCCTCTCATCACAACCCTGAAGTGTTTAGCTCCTTTTAGTTCTTAGTCATTCTTCAAAATACAATATAAACCATGTTTCCTCCGGAAAAATTTTCCTGAAGTTCCCCAGCCTGGATTGGCCTGCTGTGTGTTTCTCTTGTGACATTTATCAAACTGTAATTAGATCTTTGTTTGTGTACGATTGATCTTTCCTAACGGGCTCAAGGTACTGGGAGTAGAGGGATCATGTGTCTCTAGCACTGGGTGTTCCCCCAGACCTAGCACAGTGCCTGGCATAAAACTAATAGCATTAAATATTTGAGAAAAATAAAATAAAAAACAGAAGTTCACCTCTATTAGTCCTGAGTAACCCCAAAGCTGATACCTAACATTAAAAGGCCAAAAATCATTTAAACTCTTAAAAAAAAAAAACAATTATTCATCCCCCGCTGGTGTAGCTCAGTGGATTGAGCATCAGCCTGCGAACCAAGGGATCACTGGTTCGATTCCCCAGTCAGGGCACATGCCTCGGTTGCGGGCCAGGTCCCCAGTAGGGGTTGTGCGAGAGGCAACCACACATTGATGTTTCTCTCCTTCTCTTTCTCCCTCCCTTCCCCTCTGTCTAAAAATAAAATAAAGAAAATATTTTTTAAAAAACTATTCAGCCCCATTGATTCATTCCTCCGATGGGGAACCTTTCCTTTATAGGAAGTGACTTCTTTACTGAGGAGAATACCGTGAGAGAAGACAGCATGGAATGCTTGGGAAGATAGAAAATACAGAGGTTTCTTGTGTGTATGTTTGTTCCACCCTGTACTTCAACTTTTAAATTTTTTCTTCAGCTATGACCACCTATGGAGAACGGGGAGGGGGTTGAAAATGCAGGCCCACCCTGCCCCTTCCTTGGCTCAGCCCAAGCCCTACAAAGCAACCCGCTGTAGGCAGTTCATCACGGAGCAGCTTATAGGACAGGAACTCCCAACGGCTGCTGCATAGCATCTCCGATACACCGAAGAGGTAAATTAAATGCATTAATCTCAGTGAGAGTCACCACTGAGGCATTCGGGGCCGCACAGAAATTCCCAACAATTGGCCTCATTTGCTTCAATAACAAATAAAAAAAGGCGGAGGGAGGGAGTGTCTGGGTGGGCATGGGCAGCTCTTCTCTGCTCTCCTTCTCTAGACAAGTAATCAAAATGAAGTTCTGCAGTGAGAATAGGCATTGCATTTTTTTCTCTACTTGAAAGCAAACACGTTTGGCCCTTTCTCCTGTAATAAGGCAAATCCTTTATCTGTTATTCATTTAAGAACATAAAGATGACGCTGCTGACACAAAACCCCGCAAGCTTCATTTCAGCCTCCTCTCGGCATAAAAAGGCAAATTTATTCTGCGTAAGATTGTTTTGTTCTGGGAACATGACATTCATTCTTTTAAACCCATAGAGGCTGCAGCTGTATGGATCTATTTATTTTTATATTTATATTTTTAAATCATTTTATTTCTATTCCTAGGCCTGAGGAGAAACCCTTTTCTTAAGTCATACACCAAGGCTGACTACATGCTTCGTAGGAATTGAGAGAAAATTCAGCACAAACCTAACCCCAAAATGCCTCATTTGGGATTATTTTTCAGAATTTAACAAGTAACACGGAAGGATGGGAAAGAACACAAAACTAACAGTGAAGAGAGTTGGGCACAGGCTTTTGTCGTGTTGGGCTGAGTCAGTCAATAGTAACAACTGGTTTTTACTTCATTATCCCATGTAAGCCTCAAGACAATCCAATGAATTGTTACTATTGCAAGTTCCACTTTATAATGAGGAAATGGTCTTAGAGAGGTTCAGTAAGGCATGTTTGGGCACATAGCTGGTCCATGGAAGAGCCAAGACTTGGACCCAGGTCAACTGATTCAGAAGCCGGGGTTCTTAATAGTGTTTTCACACGGTCTCGGGGTCTAAATTACTCCGAGGTATTTGGTTTTCTTCCTGCTAATGTCTAATGATGTCTCCCTCCCAGAGGGGGGTCTGTGTAGAATCGACTCAGAAAATGTAAATGCATTGGCAATTATAAAAATAATATAAATATAAGGTATTATTATTATTGTTGTAACAAGATAATAATGTACTGGACTTCACAACCCAGATATTGCGAAACATCCCACAGTCAGACAACTTTTTAACCGTTTTCTTGGGATACAGGGACCAAATACACTCCTGTGACTATAGGTCTGCTCACACCAAAAGGAATTTTTGTGACACACTGAGAACCCCTCTGGAAGAGACTCAATTCTGAGGACTTTGGGAGGTGGGGAAGAAAATAAAATAAGGACTGGAGGGTGAGATTTCTCTCTCTGGAGCCAATGATCCCTGTGTTTGGGAGCCAGTGCACAGACCCGGTGGAAGCCAGGAAACTGGGTTCTAGTGGGTTTCTTTAGGTCCTAGGGAGCTGGAAACCAAAGAGAAAGTTGACCTAGCAAAGACCATTGGGTTACCACTCTGGGCTATCAGTGTCCAGTTCTTATCTCCTTGGCCTTCAACAACACAGCTGGCCTTCGACATATATGCCTGTCGGATCCTACGGCCAGTACCTGTGACTCTTCCTGAGGGGTTTCTCTCAGGCCATTCCAGAGAGCGCCTTCCCACAAAGGCCAAGGGGTTAATGTCCCTAGGAGATGACTTAAGAAATGAAGGATAAATTTACTTCTAGAGGATAAAGTCACTGCTGGATGGGACAACTGAGGACCCTCTAAGTTGTCTCCCAGATACTATCTTTAATCAGGACTGAGCCCCATCGCCCGCAGCCATATCCTACTTGACACTCACGCCCCTTAGTGGGTTCCCTCTTGTTCCTGTCTCGCTTTCTTTGTCCTCTTCCAGTGCTTTCTGAGTCCATTTCCTACATAAAGATCGGCACTCAAATTCTCATGCCAGTTGCCCTTCTGGAGAAGCTCAAGCACAGAGTAAGTGAGAGGGCCATTTCTACATGTGTGATAAAGTGGCAGAAAGAAGTGTGATGATTTACTCCCCAAATCCACAGTGAGAAGGGCTTTTGGGGACAGTGGGGTGGTTGCTTAGAGCAGACTTTTAGGAAGAAGCAACACTGAACCTTTGCTTGTTGCTGCTTCCGGCTGGCAAGATGCAACCTTTTACTGAAGAAACCAGTGTTCGAGGCCAGTGCTCTGGAGACCATAGGTGGTAAGAGTGCATCTTCCCTACTGAAAAGTGAGCTCATGTAATCAACAGTCACTCCAGGAGGAGGTTCCTGGAGGTACAGAAGAAAACCCCAAACCTGGACTTCCTTCTAAACTGGGAATATGTGTTCTCAAAACAACTCTTTTGGGTGACACCAGAGTTTCCTGTCAATATTTGTTCCCTCGTATTATGCAGCAGGATATAAAGAATTATTAACAGTTTTAGTAATGTAGCTATGTGTTTTATTTTAATCTTGTACTTATGCATTCATGAAATCACTCTTTTTCCAAGTGAAAAAGAAAGGAGTAAGTTCGAGGGAGGAGGAAGAGATCAGAGATATGAAAAGGGGTGTTTTTCCAAGGCTTTGCTTCTCACTAATGCTGATAGTCGGAAGAAGTACTGCAGCACTTGGATTTTCATTAGATTTATTAATTAATAAATAAATTATGAAATCAGTTGATCTACAATTAACTGGATTCATGACACATGGAGAGCAAACTGGGTCAGCCTGCACTTTTATGACTGTAATGTGCCTGAAGGAATATACCATCGAAGAACATGCAGTGGAATGGTGAGTCGGATTTGTCTGAGGCAAGGACTCATGCCTGCCAGCTGTCCACAGGGCTGAAGATAAAGCCTTGGTCTAAGCTGGCAGGATAAACAAAAGCAGCACAATGCAGGACCCCAAGTGGCACTCTCTCTGTTGTGGCAGCATTGTTCTTCCCAGATGAGCTTGGACAGAGATCAATAAATCTGAAACCCTTCTGAGCAGAAAGGATGAGCAATTGGATTTGAATTTGAATCTATCAATCAATCACTAGCCAAACGTAGTTTTGGCAGTACAAGATGAAAACCTCTTAGCACAACATAGCCATTCCCTAAGACCGGCAGTTTTGACTGACCCAGATGCAAAGTCAATCAAAATACTCATCCTGTGATACCTAACTCCGGTTGGAAAATGTAAGCCAATAACACGTTCAGTTGTGCTCTGTGGGTGTGACCAAACCATTCATGTTTAGTCAAGGTTTTTGGTGATCGAGTTAAGGTTGATATCAGCAGCTCACTGAGATCTGCGACGGCAGTTGGTGTGTGTGCACATGAGTGCATGTGTGTGCGTGTATGTGCACGTGTGTGCATGTGTGTGTGTGTTGTGCGTGTGTGTGTGTGTGCCTGTGCATGCATGGGCATGCATTCTTCTGTGAGTGTGTTTCATCCAGAGGGGGAAATAAACATTAAGAAAATACCAAAATCAATTCTACTTAATTTTGTTTTTGAATTCTTCAAAAATATTTCAGGATTTGCAAGACTTTCTAAATTAGAATCTGTACTTTCATCAGATCCCTACATGATTCACTGGCATGTTCTGGTTCTGTCTGAAAAGCATGACTCCACATTCATAGGAATACTCATTGTAACAAAATAGGACACTCAGGGATCCCCTTGGTAGGGGGTCCTGTAAGAGATGATTGGTGTGAAGGTATTACCATCACCATACTTAGCACCAGCGCTGGACTGAGAACATGCTGAGTGTGGCCTCTGGTCTGGACATCACCACTGATTTGCTGCATAACTCATCTCACTTCTTGGGGTCTTATTTGCACAATGAGAAGATTAGACCAGATTACTAGTTCCCAGACTGCATTGCCTCTGTCTGTAAATATGGTAATGAAGGAAGGGAGAACAGTGTGGCCAATGGTCATTAAGAACATGGGAGTGCAGTCCAGCAGTCCTTGGTTCACATCTAGAATCAACCATTCAAGAAGGGTGTGGCATTGAGAAATTTATTTAATCTGCCTAAGCTTCACTTTCTTCAGCTGTAAATTGGATTCATATTAAGTGTTCAGTTGCATGGGTTTCGACAAATGTATTTCATGTGCTCCAAGCCCAGTCAAGACATAGAGCATTTCTGTCAACCCACCACTCACTCCTACCCACCATGATGCACTGGCCTACCAGCCACATGGCACGGTGGACCTGCGTGATTGATGGGTGGTGGGAATGCTCTGTGTCTTAACTGAGGGGATATTCACACAGGAGTATATTGCTAGAAAACGTACAACTGTACACTTAACAAGTCTATTTTACTGTAGATCAATTATACCTCAATAAAGTTGAATTAAAAAGAAAATAATAAAACACCTTTGGAAATAAAGGAGTTCTTTAGCTCTCTCTCCAAGAGCACGTTTTTCGGTGTGATTCCCTGAGCACAAACCCAAAAAGCAGAGGTGAACTGAAGTTTTATCCCATAGGATGAGTATTTATGGCAAATCCATTGAATCTATCCTTAGTGTTGGCCTCCTGGGGCTAGTGAGTGCTTCATGAGTCATTGTGTTTGGTCTCAGGTACAGAGTCTCCTGTGACTCGTGAACGAAAGTCACTGTGACTTCCTGTGCGGCAATCCCTGCTGGGATCAGAAGCCTGCATAAGAGACGGGCAAAGGAAGAATTTCAGCCTTCCTCACAGGCCTGACCACCACCCCATAGCCATCTAGGAGGGAAAACAAGCCAAGACAGACGAGAGACAGACTCCTCCATTACAGTCTCCCAGGACTCAGAGAATTGGCTTAAAAAAAAAAACGTTCATACACAAAAAAACAGCTACATATTTAACCTCAAATGTCAAATGTAAATAAGTGAGCAAATTGCTCAAATGCGTTGAAATACAGCCTCAGGGCTTCTTTACCACAGGCTGTTGTCCTCTGACCTGGGTTTATGACCAGGTCCAATTAGCAGGTGCTACCTTAAAATTATAGAGTTAGAAGGGCACCTTAGGGATCATCTAGTCAGAGAATTTTTATTTTTAGCCACCAAATATTTTCTCCAAACCAAATCTCACACCGAGATGTAAACCAATAAAAGAGATAAAGTGCATAGGTAATCTTGCAGAAGCAGAGGTGGGGAGTGCAGGGTCCCACCCACCACCTTTCCTGTGGTGGCCTCTGAGGAATATAGTTCAACAGGCATGGGACCTGGTCCGATGTCTTTATTCTATCGATTAGGAAACTGAGGCCCTGAGAGGCCACAGCTCTTCAGTCGGGCAGTGACAGAAGCAGATCTAGAGAGCTCCTGACAACCAGTAAAAATGTTTTTTTTTCCATTATACCCCAGACTTATAGCACAGAAACCCATCACTCTGGGCCAAACGCTTTGTTTCATTCTCCATGGAGAATCCCAAGAGCTCCATGCAGAAGTCGGTCAGCCCAGCTTGGCAACCAGGGGCCACCCATCACCAAGCGTCCCTTCCCCATCAGCTTCCTGGTTCAGCAAACCCCGTACTGCCCAGGCTGGAAGGGAGAAGTGCCTTTGCACCTCAAGGGGAAAGGGGACCTGGAACAGGAGAAGGAGTACAAAGACTTCTCCTGGCTAGAAAATGTAACCAACGCAACATGGGCCAGGGGCGCAGGAAAGGGAACAGCAGCCAGAGAATGAGAGAGACCCTGCTGTGTCCAGTGTGTCCCGGAGCCACCCGAAGGACAGTCGGCATCCCACAATCGCTTGGTGCATGCTTAATGTTCACCTAAACTACTAACGTCTGGAGTAGAGGGGTCCTCAACTTTGGGTGAAAACCACAGTTACATCTTTTCATTTCCCAGAAAGCTACTTTGTAAGGTTGTTCCAAGAGTGAGCTGTCAGCGGGAACTGAGCCAGGAAGAGCCACTTCAAGCTGGTGCCTCGGTCTAACTGGAAAAGAAGTGATTATAACACTTCAAACTAAGGGTCTCACATCACCCAGGAGCCACTGACCCACCACACTCTCTTCCCTAAACCCCGTGGGTGGTCAGGAAGCTAGATCTCCATTGCTTTAGAGTTGGTCTAAGGACTCTGTCCACAGTCTATACAATGCCAAAGGTACCAGATCTACCTCCTGCCATTCCAGATCCTTGTTCAAAGATAAGACAGGCCCCAGGTGCTCTGGAGAATGGTTCATTCTAAATGAGTATCAATGAACTTCTGATGCTTTAGTTCCTGAAACAGCTGTCGATGTGCCCCCATGTGGAACTCTGGAAGACACTAAAGTGCTCCCAAGGAGATGCCTTTGCTCCAGGTGTTCCATGCTCTGTACCCCAACCTTACCCCAAATCGCCAGCCTGCTGATGCCCAAGGTTGGTTTGCTGGTGGTCCACTTCCCATGGTGCTGAGCTAGGAAGCAAAATGGACCCAAAATGGTCTTTTGAAGAGCTGAATAAGTCCCCGATACTGTCAGAGAGGTATTTGGGGCCTGTGATGCATCAAATCCTTATACTTTAAAAATAAAATTGCTATACTGGTGGCTGTCCTGGACTAACACCTGAGAAAAAATAGAGGAAGTTCCCAAAAGATGTTTCACGTACTGAGAAGTATAGCTAGATTCACCCAAGTATAGGGTCAGCTGGGCGCCACAGGGTCTTCATGGTTAATGAACTGGAGGCAGCAACAGCGAAAGCAGAGGAAGCCCAGGTCTCCAGGTACGTGCTACCTAGTGCGATGACCACAGCCACGTGCAGCCAGTGGCTGCTATAGTGGGCAGCACATGTGACAGCCCACCTCTATCACTGCAGAGTTCTGCTGGTAGCACTGCTCTAGACCTTTCATCTGGTCACCGATTTGTCTGCCATCCACACTATGTAGCCAGTGTGCTAGGTTTATCATGTCAGGTCCTCGAATTCCTAGGTCTAAGACCAGAGGTGGGGAAAGGCTTCAAAAAAGGAATGATTTACCTACCTCTCAAAGGCTGAGCCAGCCATCTTGGTGAATGGGGTCCAGGGAGGAGCTGACATCTGCAGAGTGGCAGCTCTCCCTTCATTGGTTCCTCTGGACTCCACACTTGCTCAGTCCCCTGCACTTCTGCCACATTCCTTTCCTTAGCTCTCAACTCTAGTCTCCAATTCTCCAGTGCAGAATAGGGGTAAGATGCATGTCACAGGATCAAAGTAGCCAAGGAAGGACAGCATACGGGCATATGGCATGTGTCAAATGCCCAAGAAATATTAGCTTATTTTTCTTCTTTATCAGGTCCAAGGCTGGAGGTCCTTAGGAGCCACCCTCCCCTGGGTTTCTCTGTGCAGGCCCGGGTTACGCCTTGCGGTCTCCTCAGGTTCTGCCTGGGCGCTTGGCCAGCGTGATAGCCTGATACTGTTCATTGCAGCTATTTCCAGCCCCCAGTGAAGCCTGTTTTGCTTTGCTTTGCTTTGCTTTGTTTTGCAGCAGGTGTTTCTCATTATTGTGCAGTGAGGTGGTGGTGGTGGCGGCCACAGTGGCATGTGCCATGTGATGCTCAGCCTCATGTCTCATGCCCAGGGGCTGTCTGCAATCTTTCCTGGTTAACCTTCAGTCTCCTGGGATGCAGCCTCGGGAAGGCCAAGCTTCGTCATTTGTCAGCAACCCAAACTTGGGCAAGTTTCTTATTCTCGCTGCACTTCAGTTTCCTTATTTGTTTAATGGAGCTAATTCTGTTTAATTAGTAGAACCATTGTAAGGTGTAGCATAATGACGCATAAGTAACATCTAGTATAGCCCCGAAGGTGTATTCAGAGTTGGCATTCTTTCCCTTCCAGTGTCAGGAATTCAAAAATTCTAGCGTAGCAAGGCAACTCTTAAGGCATCATCTTGCTTAGTCATCAGTCACGTATTCCTCACATACTACTTGTGGGCACTTTCGGTGCATGGTCCTTTGGTTCTCACACAAGCCTATGAGAGAGGAATTATTACCCAAATGGGGAGATGAGGAGAATGCGGCTCACAGAGGTGTGATAATTCCTAAAGCTGGGAGTCCCCTTCCAGCCCATCTAAACTCATGTCTTTGGCCCTGCCAGGCCCACATCCGCATCACAAGGGGCCAGAAGGGCCGATGAGGATAATGGGTTTCTCTGCTGCGGACGTGTGCGTGCACTTCACACTGACGTCACTGGGAGCAAGAAGAGCCTTGGGACACACTCATGGAAAAACACCTAGGCAGGGCCGCTGGTAACTTTCTAGCCATGTATTATTTACAGAGCCTAATAATTGGACCAATCTATTTGCCAGAAGCAGCTAACCCTCAGGGAGCAGCCTGGATCCTGAGCATCGGACCAATTGACTTCACACAAATTCAATGGCCCGACGTGAACAGTGATCGGGAGGCAGAGCCTGCTGCTGTTCCCCTGGCCTGGTCGTTTCCTTGGATCTCCTCCACTGCATCCTCCAGAATAAACTGTGATTTTAAAGACTTCCAGTGCCTACTGCGGATTCACCTGCCCTCCTGACTCAGCAGAACTGGAGGCAACGTGCTCCCCTGAGAGCCTGCCCCCAGCTCTGCCCTGGAGAGAGGTGACGCCACGCCGTGTATTTAAAGCCCAGGTCCCGAGTGCTCCGTGCTCGGATTCTATACATAGCGCTTCCATCTGATTTCTACTCGTTAAGTGTCCATCTTACACAACATACGGCACTCCTAGGAACAGCACAGTGGTCTGTGTTCTCATTGGGGGGGCACTGGAACCATAAGAAAACTCGTCTTCGCATAAAGACATAGGGCTAATCTTCGAGCATCAGCGATCTAGAGCAGGTGGCGGTTTCAGCAGTGAGGTGGGAACAAACACAGGTCCACGTGGCCGGTTTGCTGGTAGTTATTCCTGCAGTGTTTATGGCCACGAGTATCCCATGCAATGTACATAACGTGGACCTATTACATTTACAATGACAGTGATTGTCTCTTCCTTCGATAACTCTGAAAAATAATAAATAAGTGTTGTTATCCCCATTTTTCAGGTAAGAAAACTGAGCCGCGGGGCAGTTGTCATTCGGCTGGTTCACTGTGAGGCCGGGAGTCAAGGGCAGGGACCTACCCCCATTCCTCTCTTCTCTCAACATCTACTGAGTGCCTGCTCTGCACTTAACGGGGTACAGCAACGAGCAAAACCCACACAAACCCCTCTCCTACAGTGGAGCTGGGCCAGGGAGGCAACGCACACAGTGAAGACGTAAATGGCATATTACGTAAGAGGGTAAGGGGCGCGGCGCCGGCGTGGGAGGTGAGTGGTCACCGCAACCTCGTGAACTTAACAAACACCAAGGTTAGGGATGCGCTGCTGCGACTCGGAGATCTTTCCGCTTGCGTTTCCACCCTGAGCCACAACTTGGGCCCAGGGACACTGTCCGCGAAGATGAATGGGCAGTGTGTCAGATGCTGAGACTTTCTTGGCTGTCCCCGGCAAGCTGCTGGTGTCACCTTGCCTGCCGGAGGGTTGCTTCTGATGAACAGAGGCCAAAGCTGAGCACAGGCGCTGTCCCTGGGACCCGGGAACCAGAAGGATGTCTGTGTCGCCACGGGAAAATCTTAACGGAAACGAGGAACAGAAGCTGTGGCGGAGAGGGTTTAATTAGCAGAGGGGAAAACGGGGGTTCGGGGGGCCGCCCCTTTGCATTGTGAGAGCAACAACCAAAACCGGGTCACGGCTTCCGGAAGCTCCCTTCAGCAGCGGAAGGGGCTATGCAGTCTCCCTCCTTTCCTCCTTTCGTCCATTCTCACCTCCTGGGGGTCTGGTCCTTCTCTTGACACCCACACACTCGGATTTCACAACTTCTTGTTGACGCCCTCGGGCTCCATTAGTCCAAACTGGAGTTGGGCCCTTTTTGTCTTTTTTTTTTTTTCTTTTCTGTCCCCAGTTCCCTCTCAACACACCAACCCCTCTTCCCTGCCGTCCTTTCCTATGTGAGGCCAGGCCCGCAGCCTGTCACCCATTTATCAATGCATTCGAACTATAACTCAGGTATTGATCTGTGTTTGTTGGTTTTTTTCCTGTAAACTCGGGCTGTAAAGGTTTCATTAGCCTGCCTCACAGTCATTACATCAAGTAATAGGAAACATTCATCTTCCTCCGGCTTCACTTCTGCACCCAATGGAGATTGGTTTGAAGAGCGTTAATCAAGCTATGAAAATCATTGGCAGCTCATTCCTTTATGATGAAAAAGCTGGTTCGCAGCCTCACTGAGTAGCAGAGGCCTGACACCTCAGATACCTACAGCAATTATGGGCTGTGCTGTGTCCTGCTTAGGGAGGCTTTCTTGGCCCACTACCAGTATGCAAATCTCATTCTCTGCTTTAACGTGCAGCAAGAGCAAGGCGCGGAAAAGGCTGGGCTCCTCTGCAGGTCTGTGGGCAGAGGCAGGGTTTTCAGTCACTGCTGTGCGTCTCTGCCAAGGCCAGACCCATACAGGGTGGGGCTGGAGTCCAGCAGAATGGGGTCATGTGTGCAGCGAGAGCTCAGACATCCCTGACTTGCCCCCCTTTGGGCTCCTTCCACCTGGTTTTCCAGGGGGAACCTAGTTCTCCAAAGATCACCCTGCTGCTCTGTGCTTGGTGCAGGTAGAAGCTGGCAGTGCAGAGACAACAGAAACAGGGACACCAGCTCGGAGGATACCACAGTGTCCCGGGCAAGGGGTGGGTGTCAGCCAGGGCCAGGGGAGCAGGACGGGTGATGCCGGGAAGGGCGGGAGCTACACTGGGTAACTCAGCAGAGGCTGATTGAGGTCGGTCGAGGCCCCGGGCACAGAAGAAAATACTGGGCCCCTTGAAAAAAAGAGAGAGAGAGAGGGAAAATAAAAATACATGCCTTCAGAAGTCAGGGCCCAGGGTGCACGCCCGGTCGCCCGCCGTTCAATCCGCCTCTGGGTCAGTGGCATATGTCTATTTCCGCTGCAGCTCTCTGAGGTAAGAACTATAAATCCATTTTCCAGATGAGGACACTGGAGTACGAAGAGCTTGAGAAACTTATCCCTGCTCACGAAGCTTCCAAACTGGCCTTCTCCCCAAATTACAATTCGATCAGTGTTTTCGCTGCAGCCGTGATAGGAGCATTTATTTGGTAGGGATAGTTGGACCAAGCTGATGAAGGAAACAGGGGTGAATATGTATTGTGAACAGAGCCAAGAACAATCTAAATCTCCTTATTAACTATCCATAGCTAGCACATTGATCTGCTGCCTGCAGATAGGTTTCCTGTCTTCCTCCCTTTCTGACTTAACTTTATTTTTTATTACTCAAGGCTTTGAAATAACCCAAACAGCAGAGAAGAGAGCTCCTCCCCAGGGTCTGTCAGAGGGGGGCCTGAAGCTGCAATGCCACAAGCAGGGAAGTCTTTGAAATGCACCTGTTTTATCTTAAGGAATGATGTGAATGTTGTTCTCTGCTTTTGCTTCACGAAGCACCCATGTTTGTTTTAATATTTAAAACTATGTTTCAAATTGCAGCCAAGTATCACTACCTGAAGGACAGGATTCAAATGTTTTGTTTTGTTTTTTTTAAGTTTACCTTCTTGGATCATCTGTCATAGTATTATGAGTACTTTGTATGGTCACTTAGCATGTCCAGGCATGATTCTGAGTGTGTTACTCAAATGACCTTACTGTACAGTTTTGTTACCACCATCAGCAAATGAGGAACAGGGTGTGTGCTCAGAGGACAAAGCACCCAGGGACACACAGCATGTGGCCAAGTCAGGGTTCGAACCCCGATAGGTTTATTCCTACTTCTATGTGCAAAGCCACTGCTGCACATTTTCGGGGTGGGGTGGGGTGTCGGTAGCCCCGCTTGGAAAACAGATCTAGATGATGTCTGAAAGTTTACATAGAAAAACATCATCTTTGTGTTCCAGGTCAATTGGTCACAAAGCAAACTCGGTCTTCAGTTTTGGGGACTTTGGGGAGAAGGGTGACAGGAGGGAGGCTGAGAGGATGAAGCTAATATTATTCCGGGACTGGCCCCTGAGGAGAGTAGTTGGCAGGTCGACAGTCTTGTCCTAGGGTCTCATTAAGGCTCAGGCTGGTGCGTGGGCAGTGGATGGCAGCATCTGAGCTTTCTGGGCAGAGGGGACCAGCCACCTGCAGTAGGTCCCAGGTTGGTGCTGAGGAGCTGACGTTCGTTTTCAGCCTTTGCTGGAGGGGACTGATGGGAAAGAGCAGGTGCAAAACCTAGTTAAAGAGATGATGGCTTAGAAAAGAACATTAGCGGCAAGGGGGAAATGGGAAATCCAGTCCTCCAAAATTGAACTGCGTACAAAGGTTGTTGGGATGAGGGAGAGGAGGCTGCATTTTGATGACCTTCTAGGGCTACCGGCCCATCTCAAGCCTCTCACCACAAAATTTCTCACCATCCAACATGTCTGAGCTGGCTGTCATCTTGCCTTCTCTGGCCAGGTACAGCTGAAGACAGAAGTCCCCAACCTTTTTGGCACCAGGGGTCGGTTTCATGGAAGACAATGTTTCCGTGGACCGGGGATGGGGGTGATGGTTCCAGGGTGATTCAAGTGCATTACATTCAAACTCACCTCCTCTGTGCAGCCTGGTTCCTAACAGGACCGGAACAGTACTGGTCCACAGCCCAGAGATTGGGGACCCTTGCTTAGGAGGTAGGGAGGGCAGAATGCTCTAAGGCTAAGCAGCGCGGCAGCTACAGGTGAGAAATGTTGAGAAAGACAACAACTGACATTACCTAAAAATTTTCTCCTGCTCTAGGGCAGACCGGGGACCTACACAGCCTTTTCTTTAACCTGGCAAGAGTTCAAACCCCTTGTGTCCAGCCCTCCTGCAATTGTAATTTAAATTATAGGCAGTTCCATCTTTGTTTATATTCCTGACAAAAAGAAACTGCTGCAGACTAGTCTGCACATAACAGCCTTCACATGTTAAATACTTTTTTTGTTTAAGATAAATAGGCAGTTTGGCCACCTTCTTCCTCTTCTTCCAAAGTTCTGAACTGTATTCATAGGATAAAACTGGCAGCTGCTCATGAGATAGAGGGAAGCATATTTGAGGAGTCTCTCTTTTCCTGATAAATCTCTAAACATTTTGTGATCTCTCATTCCCTGTCTTCCTCCAGGCTGGGGGAATATCCAGGTTCGGTCATTTGCACGCAATGTAACAAGAGGCCAAGAATGGGGCAAAGGGAGGAGGAGTCCATTTGCAACCTCTGGGCTAAAAGCAGTCTCATCTCACACCCAGAACCAGTTGAGAGACAGGAAGTAAAGACTGAAGGTAAATCGTCAATAACCATCCTGGGGGAAGGTTCATCTGGAGCCTCAGGGAACTTGTGTGAGGGCTGTGATCTTTCACTGTGTTAAAATGCATTTATTTCCCAGGGACAGAGGACACCAGGTTCCAGAAGGAATGGAGAGAGGGTTGGAGGGAGGAGAAAATTCTAGTAAATTGCATAACTATTCGTTAATTAACCATCATTGAGTTCATCTCCTATGACTCTGTGCTAAGGACTTTGTGTCTATTTCACGTGATTTAACCCTGCAGGAGCATTGTGAGGAAGGAACTGTTGTTTTCCAGACAGGAAAAGTAGGCTAAGGTGGGAAGCGAGTTGCCCAAGATCACACAACTGCGATGGGCTGCAGCTGGGGCTGCAGCTCAGGTATGTGCCACTACAAATCCCTGAGTCGTAACCGTCACATTTTACTGTCTTTTTATACTACTTATAATAACTTTGCTATTGTTGTCTTGAGCGGATAGTTACATTATTGCAAATTTTGCATATGAATAGCTTGGGTTTCCCACATGGTTATGACTTCCATTAGGAACAGGCAGTTTTATGTTTCTCTGATATCCCCCAAATGGAAAGGCACCCTAAACATAATAATTTGCTCTTTCATAGTACTTCATAATCTTCAAAACATTTCTGCATGCCTGTATTTCCTCACTTTATCCTCATGAAAGGAATAGACTACTACTATATCTAATTTATAGGGGAGGGAGCAGAGGAACAAAATTTTTTACAATGTGCCTCAATTAGTAAATGGAAGGAAAAGACCCAGCTTTCTTATTCATGTCACTTCTACCCTAATGCCCTTTTGCATCAGGCGCTGCCTTTCCAGAAGCCAGCTCTCCTTGCTAACACATAGAAGCTCACCTCACATTTGCATGGGAATCCGAGGAGATCCTTTGATTTTCGGAAACATGGCACACCTCCTAATCCGGGGCGGGGGGGTGGGGGGGGCATCAATCTCATTTTAGTCGATGAGATGTCAGGGAGGAGGATTGCCCTCCCTGATAAGAGACACCCCCTCTACTGCTCTGTGCTTCCTAACGGGAATGCGGGACCTGACTCTCGGCAACGCTGCAGCCATCTTATGAGCATGAGGAAATCAACAGAATCGCAGACACGCTGCATTGAGCCCCAACATCATTGCGTGGCTGAACCAACACAAACCACTTCCTGCTGTCACATTTTGGTTATAATAACACATAAACTAAACCTCTATTACTTGTAACTGAAAGAGCCCTTGCCAATTA
The DNA here is from genome assembly GCA_004026545.1 of Mormoops blainvillei. NCBI lineage: Eukaryota > Metazoa > Chordata > Mammalia > Chiroptera > Mormoopidae > Mormoops > Mormoops blainvillei. The sequence goes on along the minus strand of PVJD01010539.1, from coordinate 6,348 downwards.
AAAGCTATAAATTTTGCAGCTTCCTCTGCAGAAGGGCAGAAACAGGGCAGTTAACAGCACCTTTTCCCCTGAACCAGAGAAATGGCACTTAGCTGATGTGTGTTGGAAGAAGACGATCTATAAATGTCCTTTGTACAGCATGGCCAGTAAACTCACTACATAGATGTACGGATCATCATTATCAATACCGCTTTAGTTCAAACACTCATTGAGATGATTCTGTCCTAGCATATGGATTCCTAGAACCCAACTCTCCACAATGGAGAGTGACTGTACTTTGAGGGTAAAGCCTTCTCTGCATGACTCGATACTGACCAGGTGCTGGTTGGAGCTCTTAGTGTAGGCAAGGCTTCCTCTGCTGCAGTTTTGCTTTCTATGCAATGTCATGATAATGTCCACCCCCTGGGCTCAGAGTTTAGTGTGAAGTTAAAATGAAGACAGGAGAGAAAATTAAAGAAACAATGAAGAGTAGAACTCAGCACTGATTAAGATGATTACTATGTTTATTTATTGTGTTTGGCATTTTAACTGTCAAACACCATCTCACTAACTGACAACCTTAAATTTAAGTATTTTCCTCTCTGAACGCTAAAGGACATGTTGGGGTATGACAGAGTAAATTGAGATGTCTCAGCTTGTCTCATACCCACCAGGGATTTGATGTGGGTTTTGGGGGTCTGGCACCCTTTCTTGTCACCCAGAAGAGTTTCAGAATAGAAAGAAGACCAGGAGAGCCAAGGTACTGTAGAGGGAGTCAAGGCTGATACCAAGGATGAAATGAAATGTTACCTGCCCTGCTGCAGGTGTTGAGACACTATCTGCCCTGACTAATGCTGTAAATGTTTCTCTCCCACCTCTGTAAGCCCCTTCGTGCCAAATCTATACCACACCTCCCAATACCCTCCCCCACTTAGCCCAGCATAAAAGGAATGCGGGGCTATTGTTCTGGGCTCAGAATCTGGAGTTTGTCTCCTCTGTGCCCGTGCACTTAAATAAAGATCGTACTCCTAACCCCTCAGTGTCTGGTCGTTTCATTTTTCCGTAACAGTACTAGGTCACAGAAAGTAAAGTCAATAGAGATGATTTCTTGGGTGGACCAAATGGGAATCTCTTAACTCCTATGGTGACAGTGTGCTGAATTATAGGCATAGGAGGAATTCTGGGGGGAAATGAGCTTCCCTCCCCATCCCCAGCTCTGCACAATCAACTGTCACATAGAGACCAGAATTCAGCTCTCTTCCCTCTAAGGACAACAGTGTTTGGTTGGGGGAAGCTGCAAAATTTACCGGGCACAAGCAAGAAGAGGATTTCTCAGAATGTAGAGAAAATAAAAGGAATTCAGGGAAACAGGATCGATGCCACACAACCTGGCGGAGAGCTGGCAGTAAGGAGGGAGCCCATTCATACAGAGCTCCCGCACCCAGCCGTCCAAACTCGTCACCTCTCAGAGTCTATGTGGCTTTGAGTCAGTTCCTGAATCACTGAGAGAAGGGTGCTTAAACATCCCTTGGGGAGCATTACAGATTTGATTCATGGATAAATAACCTGCCCTCAAGGTGCTCAGTATCTGTATAGATGACACCAAATGTGACAAACATGGCATGAACCTTGTGATTCGTAGCTGGAATCTGAGATTTGCTTACTCCTTCATTTTAATCAGTAAGTCTTCCTAAAAGACTAAGATATAGTTTGTTTTGAGTGAAGAATGGAAACACAGAGTTCTTCAAATCAGTCATACTACTACTGAAATTAAGGCAATATGTATAAAGCGTTTAATGCATTGCCTGTTATATAGTAAGAAGGAACCGTGTGTAAAAAAAATAAAAATAAAATGTTCAAGGCCTTCAAAAACATGGTCAAGCCCCAGAGCCGGAGTGGCTCCTCTGCTTACTAGCTGTGTGACCGTGGTCAAGTCGTTGGGCCTCTCTGTGCCCTGATTTTCTCATCTGTAAAATAGAATAATAACTGGACCTACCTACAGAGTTGTACAGGTGATCAAAGGAGTTAACCTCTGACATTCTTAAAACGCGCCTTACATGTAGTAAGCACTCGGTAAATATTAATCATTAATAGGAATTGTTCCTTACATGGCAAGCATTCACAGCAGTTATAATAAGAGTAAGTTGGAGTTGGAAAAGCAGACATAAATGTAACTGATAGATGACTGATTATCCTTTGGGAAGGCCCAACAAGTGAGAATTAACATAGGTTGTGGGAACATTGTTATAGATGGAAACGGAGATGGATATGATTTGACGTAGGCTTGAAAAACTCTTAAATTCTCAGTTCTTCTCAAATTTACCTCTGGCCAAAGCAGACCACTCTGCTCCCAAGAAACTCTAGGGAAAAAAAAAAAAAGAAAAAAAGAAGGGAGAAAGAAAACCATTGTGGAGAATACAATTTACTGAATCTCTCCAACCTCAACATTAAGGTACATTGGGATGGGGCAAGTGCTCTGATGTAATCTGAAGTGACTTTTTTGTTTGATATAAAGCTGTAGAAAATGCACAGGGACAGTTTAAAGAACAAGCAAGGTGAGCAAGCAGCATTAAAATGGGAATGAAAAATAACCCATAAAATGCTATTTATTGTAAAAATTGCTGGCATGCTTAGAGCTGCTTTGATCATCTTTGCCTCAAAGAAAGCCGAGCCAACAAAGTGAAGTTTCAGGAAAGGGCAGCAAAATGATCAGAAGCAGAATGGGTGAAAAGGTTTTTATCCCTAGAAGGAAAGAAACAATTGGAAAAAAAATTCTTTGACTTAATAGAGATCTATTGGATAATGAATGGCAAGTAGCGGCCATTCAGGTGCTGCCCTCTTCCCTGTCCCCAATCACACGAATGAGAAGGAATTTGAAAGGACTGAAAATAGATAAATGGCCATGATATGTTTAAAGCCTCAACTGGGGAAACTGGCAGCCTCAGGGCATTTTTGAAGCAAACAATAGAATGACTTTCTAAGAAGATCAAAAGTTTTGCTCGTACCCAAAAGCAACTCATCATCCAGGGGTGTTTGCTAAAAAACAGAGGGGCAGTGGCCTTCACTAGGACCCTCTGTAACAGAGAAAGTCCCACCCGTGGTTGTCCACAGGGACAGTCTGTTGAAATGGAGGCAGAGGGGAAAAAATGACTTTATTTGCCCTTTGGGATTCAGATAATGCGATAGGATAAACTTGAGGAGACACTTTCAAATTTCAGAGGGTGTGAAGCAAAATTTCCCGCCTTGCATGTCCCCCACCCCCCTTCCTCAAAGGAGAAAAAAGTCAGTCTTGGCCTGAGCCCCTCACAGTTGATCCAGGACCAGCGACATCACCTCCAGGGAGCCAGTTGAAAATATAGAATTTTAACCCCACCCTAGACCCCAGAAACAGAGTTTCTGCATTGTAACAAAGTTCACTGGTGATTTGCAGGCACATCAAAGTTTGAGAAATTCTGAGAAAAGGCTAGGTGTGCCTCAACCCCAGCTGTGCCGTTGGAATAGCCAGTTCTTGTCATCATAAACCTCAGTGTCTTCATCTAGAAACTCAGGACTGAACTGTTATTAAGAGTATTAAATTAAATAATGCATTTCACGTATTTGGAAATACATATGACATATAACAGTAAAAATTCAAAAAGTTCATATAGTGAACATGTATGTTATTATTGATATTTATAATCACGTAACCACAAAGAAATGGGAAGACAGGTTCAAGAACATGCTCTAGGGATGAAGAAACTGTACATGTGGTTAAAAAAAAAAAAAAGACAGACAAGGACACTGAGTCAGCATCTCGACTAGGAATGAGATAGGTCAGAGGTGGAGCAGAGGACAGCGAAAACTTGCCTCATGGCTCTAAAGCGTGGGAGTGGCTTCATGGGAAGCCAGCCCCACTGTACACAGGCTCAGAAGAGAGACAAAGGGGTTACAAGTTAATTAAGAAAAGCTCTTGTGGGTTTATGTGTGTGTGTGTGTTTCCTTGTTCATTTATCAAACTTTTTTGTTATTATTTGATTTGTTTCTGAAGTTGTTCATTAGGGTAAATTAATTGCTTTATATTCTTCTAAATAAGTATGACTTTACTTAAAAAAATTACTGTCTGGCAATCCCCCAGAATTTTTTACTCGCTTTTCCAAAGCAAGATTCAACCTGAGACTCAAATTATTCTTGTAATAGTTACACTGTCCCAATATTACCAGACAGAAATAACTTGGTAATGGTGATAGTAAAACAGAGAAAAGCATAGATTTTTATCAGACACCTCAAATAGTAGTAAGGTTGTGTCACAATAGTAGAAACGATATATGTTGTTCCTAGAGCTCACATTAAGTGGAATCCTGGGAAATATGCAATTTAAGTGTGGAGGTAGGGTACCCTGAGGCCAGTCTTTTGTCGTACTGGCCCTGTGCCCACCACCTGGACTGGGCCGCTGAATAGCCCATCTATGATGGAGCCACCACAGTCACTTAACTCATGATCTCACCATTTAGACACTCTTTGATACTCCCTCCCATCCTTATTCTTCTTCTAATTAATAGCATGAATAATAAACAGGCACCTGTTATTCACAGGCCAGTGTATACCCTTGTCAAAGGTCTTGGCTAAATCATTTTTGAATTATCTCTAATAACAATGTTAACGACCCTCTGCATTAGCTTCAGGTTGTAAAACATCTTTCCCTGGTGTTTGTTCAATATTTTTATGAGTACTAGAAACATCTATTACAGACTCTAGGAGACTAAAGGGCTCCTGGAACATATGCTATAGTTCATGCTAGAGGCTCTTCTGAAACCGCAAATGCTTGCGACCCTTCCCTGTCGTCACACGGAAAGGCAAACCCGTAGGCCTGAGCCGTCACTGAGAATGTCTGTATTCCCAAGGAATGTGTACAGACCGCAACAGGAAAGCATGGATTCCCAAAGAGATTTGTGTGGTTGGGTAACTTCCTAAACAGAATGGTCACCAGGCTGCCCAGGTGAATTTACAGCCAACCTGCTTATTCTGGGACTGAATTATGTATTTGATCAATAGGTATATATGCAGCAAGAATAGTTTAACTGATCAGGAAAGTATGAAAGGCTATAAAAATAGCCAGGAGCTTTACATAGGGAATATTAAAGAACCAATCAAGGATGTTTCTTTTATAAAAGAATAAGTTCCCTATTACCTTGCTCAAGAGCCCTGGGGCTAGGGGGCATCTGGGAAGGTGACTAGGAGGGATAGCCCCTTGAGAGCATCCTACCAGAAAAACAAACAAACATCTTCTACTCGCCATTAAAAGTCTATTTGAATTTAGGAGAGAGCTTAAGTCACACCTACAGGCTGAACTTTTGAGTTCCCGTTCTTGTTTTCAATCGGTCTCGGTATCTCTTGCAACATCCATAAATACCACTCCAAGGAGCTGTCAAAGCTACCTAAGCTTATGAAATTTGCACATTCCAAACCGCAGAGGTGGGAAGGTAGCTTTCATGTCCTTTTCTCCTCCAGCCGACCTCTCAACCCATATACCACATTTTTAACTCTCTACCATAAGTCTGCACTTGGATTGTCTTATATCCCCCCAGTGTTTCCTAACTTAAAAAAGAACTCGTAACCTGCCCTACCTTCTCCCTCTGTCGGCCTCCCTTACAAACGCCTCGAGCCTGTTCCCAGGGTCAGACACTGCACCACTCAAGCTGCACCACTACACGCAGTCTAGAGATACTTGCCATTTTTCGATCCTTCCTTCTCCCTTTTCCTTGAATCTGTTTGTTATACTGGGCAATATTTCTGTTTCTGAATTATTCATAACAGTTACTCTTTTCTCACTCATTCATCCACTTAATAAATATTTTGGAGGCACCTATCACGCTCCAGGCCTCAGCGGCACCTTTGAAGGGCTGGTGGACCCTGGGAGTGGGAAGGACTCAGAAAGCAGCTCCGGGAGCTGAAACCTTGCCTTTGCTCAACGCACCCTCTGATGAGATTGATGCGATCTGTTTCCGTTTTTGTTGGCTGCCAGAGAGTGAGACGAACTGCTCTGCAGAAAGATAACATCATTCGGGGCCTCTCTAATTACTTACACACAAAGTTTAGTATTAAACAAGAAAATTAGCAGATATATTCAAGGACAAAGCCAAAAGGAAATGAGATAGTAGAAAACAGTCACAGATGATACAGAATTGTGTCCATTGTACAAATGGACTTTAAATAGCTGTAATTAATATGCTCAAGAAAATGGATTACAGAATAAAAAATTTCAGCAGAGAATGCAACCTATATGAACATATCAAAAAAATTCTTGAACTGGAAAAAAACTTGAAATTACAAATCTAATAGATATATTTCATAGTACATTAGATCTAACTAGTTTTATGAGGCAAATATGAC
>PVJD01010538.1:0-52869 GCA_004026545.1 Mormoops blainvillei | reverse complement strand
CCTTTATTTTATTAGTCTGAGGAACTCCATCAATTAATTTTTAAATGTTAAACCTTATTTGCATTTCTGAAATAAGCTCAAATTCATCATGATATATATATCCATTTTAATATGTTGCTGAATTTTATTTGTTATAATAAATATAGTGTATCTTGTAATCTGTTCATGATTATTTCATCTGTGTTACTAAGATATCCTATCATCTTCTTTTTCATAATATCATTGACAGTTTAAAGGCTATGCTGGACTCAAAAAAATGAGAAAGGTTGTCTTTTCTTATTTAAAGAGTTTGTGCTGTTTTGGTGTTAATTTTTATATACATATTTACTAGAATTCATTGTCTAGACTCTCTGTGCCAAGAATTTTCTTTTGGAAAAATTTTGTAAATAATGGTCAACCTTCTAAAATAGTTATTCAGATTTTCTATTTCTTTATGTTTCAGTTTGAGAAGTTTTTTTCAAGGCCTTTTCCATTTCATCTAAATGTTTAAATTTAAAGACAGAATTTTCATTATATCATATCGTGATCTTTTAAAAGTTGTAGATTCTCCAGTGATGACACTCTAACCTGACATCATTTTTTCATATATTCTCTTGCACATGTGCATGCGTGCACACACACAGACACACACAGTTGTCACACTAGGAGTTTACCAATTTTAATTTCTTAAAGACCGCTTAAGTCTGGTTGTTTCTCTCCATTGTGTTTTAAAAAGCATTTTATTATACTTGCCTTTTTATATTTCCTACCTTCTTCTATGTTTTTTTAATTTAACTGTGTACTTTTTCCTAATTCTTGTAATGGATGCTTACTTAATTGGTTTTTCTGCCTCTTTATTTTCAATTACATGATTTTAAAGTTAATGTATCTTGTAATCACTGCTTTAGTTACATCTCATGTTGAAACTTCATTGTCATTTAGTTCAAAATAATTTCTAATTTTCATTATGACTTCATTGACACATAGATGATTCAAAACTGTATCATTTATTTTTAAATATTTGGGATTTTAAAAATTATCTTAATGTTATTTATTTGTAACTAAATTCCACTGTGATCAGAGAGCATAACTATTTGATTTCAATCCTTGATAATTGTTGAGACTTTCATAATGGCCCAGTATGTGAATCAGTGTTATAATTCTCCATGGAAGTATATTTTCAATTGTGAGTGCAGAATTCTGTATAGGTCAGTTTTTGTCATACATTTTTTAGCTATGTTATATATACATAACATTGAGAATGGCTACATATTTCTTGTTAATTTAAACCTCTTTTTATTATGAAGTTCTCTTTGAAATAAAGTTGTTCGCTTTAGGTCTATTTTGTTTGACATTAATATTATATGTCCACACTGGCTTCTTTTAAGTTAGTTTTTATGTGTTTGTTTTTTCCTTCATTTTAGCTTCAGCATTTCTTATATTTTATACAGAGGTGGACAGAAGTAGGTTTACAGTTGTAATACAAATAATAAAATAATTAATAAGTAAAAATATAAGAATAAATTCTGTTTTTTGTGTACTCAAAACTATAAATCTACTTTTGCCCACTCCTGTATGTATCTCTGGTAAGCAACATTTGATAATATTTGTTTGTTTTTAATCAATTCTAATTTTCATATATTTTTTAAAACACTGCAGTTTGGCTTTCATATCACAGCATTTAATTGTCTTGGCCCAATGGCTTCCATGCCACCAAATCTAACACATGTTCTCCAATTCATAAATGTCTTGTCTATGTTATTTGATATTGCTGACCATTTATCATATCTTGAAATTCTCTCCCCTGTGGCTTCAAATACGCCACTTCCCCTGGTTCTTGCCTGTGTCTTCGATAGTCCTCTAGCTGTTCTTTGGATCTCCTTCTGCCCCTCCTTTGCATGCTATGGTTTTCTGTGTTTCGTTCTTAGTTCATTGTGTTTCTCATTCAACTCCCTAATCTGCGGGGTTTTTGTATTGTGCTCCTTCTCTCCTCCCTAATGCTGGCAAATCCCAAACATGTATCTTCATTTCTAATCTTCCCTCTAAGTTTTAGACCTAGACTTTTAGATCCTACAGTCTGTTATGAAATCTGCATGGACATTCCATAGGCATCTTATAATTCAAATGCTTATAATTATAATAGATATCTTCTAAGGTCTATTCCTTCATCAGGATTTCTGATTTTATATAATAGAACAATAAATGTATTCATAAATTAAACGATACTTAGCCACTTTAGGCTCTGTCATTGTATCTTTGGTCATCAAGCCACTGAACCCTTTAGAAGGGGAAATTCTTGTATGGAAGCTCAATGTGTAAATCAGGGAACAGCAGAGCTACTCATTTTATTATCATTATTATTATTATTATTACTACTATTATTATTATTCCTCACCTAAGGAATTGCTTAGAGGGAAAGGAAGAGAAACATCAATGTGAGAGAGAAACATTGATTGGTTGCCTCTCGCACATGTCCCAACCATGAACTGAACCTGCAGTGCAGGCATGTGCCCTGGCTGGGAATCAAACCTGCAACCTTTCCGTTTATGAGACAACACTCCAACCAATGATACCCATCATCCGGGGCATAGCTACTCATTTTTAACGTGTTTCTTATTTAGGGCTGGAAACTTCAGATGTGAAGCATAGATTCTCATTTTTGGGCTTCGTTTTTGATATTGATCAAATCTGTTCCTACCCACACCATCTTTCCTAATTGGGAATATCACTCAGCATGTGATGCTCCAATTACAGTAACTGCTTCTATTACACATTTCCCTACACACTATTCTCAGAAATACACTCCAAGCTGTTTATTATTTAAATTATATTTCTCATACGTTTTTGTTTTTTGAAATGTCATTCCCTTTCCCTTAATCAATAACTCTTGTCTATGTTTTAAAATTAAACTGAAGTATAATTTCTTATAAGAATTTTGAGTCTCATGTCATAACATAAACACCTCTCAGTATATTTCTACTAAAGCTTATGGAAATATCTAAGTAATTTTTCAAATCATATTAAAATTAGCAGAGTGAGAGGTACAGGGAGATGTCAGAAAATGCTTGTTGAACTGTTCAACTAATCTGCCTTGCAGTTATATTATTTCAAAAACCAATGTAAGAAAACTGAATATTATGTAAAAACACCTTATACATTACCAAGAGTTTTCAACTCTATTTTTCTAGTTTGACTTCCACAAGGATTTTATAATACAGAAGCACACTACAATCTACTTAATTTTACTCTCAAAAAAAGAAAAAGAAAAAAGAAAGCTCAGAAATATGGAATTTCACAACCCCATATCTGCTTAAAAAGTATAACCAGGTAGAGCTAAAAACTATTCCTTTGGAATATAAAACCCAGCATTTCTTGAATGATTAGATTTCGTGAAATCTAATGTATTTTTATTCACTATAAGACTATCAAGGATTTTTTTTCTTGTCTCAAGTTATGTCACTGTTAGCTTCCCAATTCCTTGTAGCTTTCATGATGTGTCAGTGCTTAATATCCAGGGAACTGAACTGATTTTGACTATGTTATTATTGTATAATATTTTATCTTTGCTTATTATTTAAATTTTCAAAATTCTTAATTTCCCTCCTCAAAATGCCCTTGTCTGCAATCTGACTTTGGTTTTATACTATTTGTTTTTCTTAACACCCAGTTTTAGTTATGGCTACCACATGGGAACATTTTCCTCTTTCTTTCTTAGACCATGTGTATTTGGACTTGCTTGGGCCCTTGTGTTTTAGACTTTTCCTTAACTATGTCAGATAATCTTTATATACAGTACCTTCTTTTGAAGTGCCTGCATATCTGTCTGTTTACCAGTGCTTCTACTCTACACAAGTTGCAATTTCCTGTAAAGATTAAGAGAAAACAATGAAACTTGGCTCATCTCCCCAGAGGTGTTGCCTCTATAGTTAAGTATAAATATTTTACCTTTTCTATTTTTTCTTACTCTTCTTAGACTAAGTGCATTTATCTCAAGTGGTCAAATAATTCATGTGAATGAAAGAAAATATTTGACCTCATTTCAATTCTAGGCATGGGACTCCAGATGGTCGCAATTATTGCTATGGGAAATTTTGCCCTAGAATGTTTTTTAAAAAAGGTTTATTAGAGTCCAGATTTGTCATCAACTTTCATGAGAATCACAAGTTTTCTGATATCTGAAACATTTGGCCTGTTCTTAAGCCAAAAGTCTGGTGTGCTGTAGGTATTTTTAGTTATGTAAATTATCTAAGATTATTGTTTTATGCATATTTTCTGGGTGAAACATAGAAATTTCCCTTGATTTTAATATTGAGTTATTGCCTGATAAATAGGTCACTTTAAATACATTTAAATTGATCTAAATTTAATCATTCTCTTAGATATCCTCTTGCTACTACCTCAAAACAATCTTTATTAAGAAGTAAAAGCTTTATTAATTACTATGGAATGCTGAGAAAATGTTCTAAGGAATTTATTTCTTTGTCAGTCAGACTATTGTCTAATCTTTCTTTAAAAAAAATGTAGTTTTTCCATTACTATTTAACCCCATTATACCCCCTCCCCCTTGCAATTCCACAATGTTGTCTATGTTCATGAGTCCTTTTTTTCCTTTTGCTTGATCCACCCCCTAACCTCCGCTCCCTGCCGACAACAGCTGTCATCCCGCTCTCTATTTATAATGAATGGCACTAGAGCAGGGACTTACCTTAATGACCACAGTGCTCCCAGTGACTAGAATAGCCTCTGCCATGCAATCGACATTAGTAAAACCTTGTAAAAAGAGTATTAGCTTCCTAAGAAAAACAAACTAAAAAAACCCCAATATTGGAAATGCCTTAAGAGGCCTATTTACTAAAAGTTTTATAGTAAAATTTTATTCTTATTTTTATTATATCAAAAACACTAAGTTGATGGTGGAGATAGATGGTGAAAGATATTTTGGGTAGCTTCATATTGTCCAGTTCCTATCAAATAATGAAACTAATATTATATACATATTTATTTAGAAATGTATATATAGATAATATTTCTACAGATATTATATCTCTCTGTGCATATTTCTTAAGATAGAATATACTATATTAAATGAAAATGTGACTTTTTTGACAATTGATCTGAGAATTTTGACCTTGTTGACTGGACGTATACAGTAATAAGTTAAGGATAAAATATACTCTTTGTGAATAATGATAAATGTTTTTATCATCACTTTCTATCCCCAGAGGGTCATTTTTACAGTTTTTACAGAAAACTCATAGCATTTGTCACCTCATTAACCCAGTTTAAATCCTTTCCATATTCTTTGCTAGTTGAGTAAACTTGGCCAACTTGTTTAACCTGTGTAGCTCTGCTAAAAAGTGGATTTGAGTTGATTCACAGCAAAGGTGGACATCTCAATTTACCCCATGGGAAAAATATCCTAGTCAGAAAACATTCAATGAACATTTATTTTAAAGAATATAATTGGTAGTTCTCTCAATGAACCTGTCTCCAGGGTCTCCAAGTACATTGCTAGTGTACACGTGTGTGAGTTTAATGTTTGAATATGACATCAAGAACTGATGTCTGCATGTCATGCAAAAGATATGAATAAACCTTTTCCTGGCCTTTCATCTGGTCTTTATTTCATGTAAAACCAATTTTCTACTATTAATCTCTGGTCACATATTTGCTCTTTTTAGTGGAAGTAAAAAAAGATTGAATTTGCACATTAAGATAATATAATTAAAGATAATGAACTTACTCTAGAATTATTATTCAAGTAGAATAATTCCAAAGAGATTAAAAAGGAAATGACACAGGGAAAAAAAATGAGAACAATAACTGTAAGAGTCAAAGGGCATCTAATATGTTTTATCAGTATTCATATGGAGTTTTCACATTAACATTTTTACTTTTGGTTCAAAGTCATAGTTTATTTGTAATAGAAAAGGTCCCCAAAATGCATATATACTTTTAGGCTGTTTTGCAGATAATTCTATACACTGAATCGTTGAACCTTGATTCTGGGTGGGTAGGATTTTCATGAGAAATGCTAGAGTAAATGTGTCCTTTGTTAGTATCTTCAACAACTATGAAACTGGGCTTTGACATCTTAGTCCTTGCCTCAGAAAAACTGTGAGCCATGGTCCAGGGAAAAAGTGGTGAGACAGCTCTATGTGCCTGTGTGGGAAGAAGCTCTTTTTATTAATAAACAGGACTTTGGTCTCCAGGGCCCATTTTCCCAGCAGTCAATTCACTTAGAAAAATAAAATGTCATATAATTGGCAGGAAAATTCTGTGTGACAAACTCAAAGAAATACATTCAATAGATGGAAGAAGAAAGATAGGATATAAATTAAATGTTAATTATGAAGATGATTAAAATGTAATAATATACAGAATTCACCTAACTCTTTAGTAATTGACACAATTTATATAAATTTGGGATCTGTAATCACAATCAAACCCATATTATAAGCTTAAAAATAAATTGCTTAAAATTGATGCCTAGGTTCCATTGTGTTGACAGCTATCTACTAAATCTGTAGAGAACATTAATTTGATAGGGATGACTTGCATTTAAAAGTCAGTTTAGATTTTAGGTTAATTGGCATCCACTTAAGTTGTGAAGTCTACCTTGTTAAATACATTTAAAAAAAAAATTAATGCCAGTAGAAGTGAGAAAACCATTTGACACAAGGCAGCAATTAACTACATAAAGCCAAAATTCAAGATTGTAGAAGTTGGTATAGATGTAAACTTCTTTAGCTGCTCTTGAATTTACATATCAATCATATGTCAAAAAGAAATGTAGAAAAATAGACTTCCAAATAGTATAAAAGAGAATTCAGAAAATCCAGAACAAATGAAAGTACAAAGATTAATAAGGAAAAGAATGAAATATAAATAATTTAAAAAGCCATATTCCCTCAAAAAAGTCTTCTACCTCTTTTGTAGCACAATTTAATAGCTAAAATTATTCATTTTAACATCTCTGAAGATTGTTTTATGCAACATGCTTTTGTTAATTTTATATTACAAAGTTAAGTGTATTCTAATCTAGAGGATGATCTTAGCAAAAAACTTTAGTGCTAATGTCCTATAATACCATGCCTCTTCTCTCCCTCTTTATTTTCTGTATTTTTCATATTTCAATTCAACATGTCCTCATTTATGATCTCTTGTATTTAACACACTGAAATGGCTACTGGGAACATATCTGGTAATTCAAATATCTATATAGCTATGGATGGTGGGAATTAACAATTACTAGAGGACTTCTTCTGTTGGCAATATCTCAATAACAAATAGAGACAAATGCAATCAAGTTTAAATCAGGAGAGATGATCTGTAGCCAAGAATGACCTTGGCAGAGGATGTCTGAGAGAACACAGGATAGTAAAATGTGGAATGCAGATGGAGATTGGGGGTCCAAAAGCGATGAGGATTTTGATCATTTTAATGTTGTCTCAGGGCCATGAAGTCGGGACAGGTTAAATAATTTGTGAAATGGACAGGTTCGAAATAAGTAAGACACAGTTCTATCCCCCATGGAATTCTCAATGTATCGGCTGACATTTAATCACCCTTGTCTTGTTTATTGACAAGGGTGACCGTTATGACTATTATGACTGTAATTTCAAGCTTCAGCCTGCCCAAGGGTAGATCTTAGCCATGCAGCTTGCTCTGCTTAACTGTGTGCAAATTCCTTAAATTTTCTGCTTTCAGTGTTCTCATATTTATAATGGCAAAGATGGTAATTGAGAGCCTGGGGGAAAATTATTTTCAAGTTAAAATTCTGTACCTAGACAAAATGTTAGTCAAATGTGATAGTAAAGGCATTCTTAGATATGCAATGGCTCCTTACATATCTGTTTGTTAGGAGTATGTTAAGGATCTTCTCTAGGAAATGAAGAAATCAAGCAAGAAATAAAAATCTATGGTGGAGAATGGTATAAAAAAAGCAAACAGTATAAATTACTCAACCAAAAATGCCTATGGAGGTGAGGGGACAGGGTGAGAAAAATTTAGAAAAAAAGAAATAATTTACAAGAGTAGATATAAATCTATATTACTATATCTATGTCATATATATTCAAATTTATGATGAAAACCTATATGATATAATTGGATTTTTATGTAATTAGAACAATACAAGGAAAATATGTTTAATAAAATGTAATATCCATTTTGCATAAAAATTTTTATCAAGCAAGGAAAAGAATACAAATTCATTAATCTCATATAGAACATTTCCAAACAACTGTGTGCATATGGCTTATAATAATGAGAAAATGGTAGAAACATTTCCTTTAAAGCCATGACAAAGGCCATAGAGCCCAGAATTGCCTCTTTCTTTTTAGAGCATTGCCATTGAAGGACAGAAGGCAAGTAAATATAAATACATATTAGAGAGAAAGAAAACAACTTTTTATTATTCACTGGTAATCTGATTGTCTATTTAAAAAACTTCTTATTAATCAATGTCACCCCAATAAATTTAATTATAAAAACAAAGACTGTATAGGCAGGTTATTAGAATTAAGAACAGCATAGCAGCCAAGGCCATAAAGCAGAAAAGACAGGGGATGCAAGGAAAAAGAGACAGAAACACATAGAAATTAAGAAATTTTAATTCACTTCTCTTAGTAAATGCCAGATCAAGTTGACAAGTTAGGATATAGAAGATTTATATCATGTAATTAATAAGGTTCTTGTTCAATTAAACTGTATTAATCTAGAATATAATAGTAAATTAAATTATTATCATTATATTAAATTCTGTACTCTGACATAGAGAATGCACATTCAAGTTCCCATTGAACTGTCATAGAGTTTACCATACAATATGCCCTATGGAAAATCTTAATATACTTCAAAAATATGGAGAACAGCTGTGTCAGTGATGGCCGCTATAATACAACACCGTCGACTGGGTGTGTGACTTAAAAAACAAATATTCATTTCTCATAGTTCTGGAGGTTAGGAAGTCGAAGTTCAAGGTGCCAGCCAATCTTGCTCCTGGTGCAAGCCCTCCTTTTGGCTTGCAGATTGCTGCTGTCTCTTTGTTTCCTCACATGGGGGACAGAGAAGGAGCACGCTCTTTGGTTTTGCTTTATAAGGGCACTAATCCCACAATGAGGGCACACTTCATGACTTCATCTAAACCTAAATACATCCCAAAGCCCCTACTTAAACACCATCACACTGGGACTTATGGGCTTCAATTTATGAATATTGGATACATTCAGTCCAAGACAGCAAAACCATCTTAGCCACAATGCAATAAAACTAAAAATTAATAGAGAAACATTAAAAAAATTTATATACTCATGGGAAAATTAAAACATTCTCTTTTAAACAACTTGATTGAAAGGAAATTTAAGATAGATATGTGGACTACTGAAGAAATATTAATAGTGAAAGAAGTACCTCTCAAGGACAATGGCACTACCAGTATGACCCAAGAGTTCCACTTCTTGGTATATATCCAAAAATACCCCAAAGCTCATTCAAAAGAATATATACACCCCTGTCATATTCATTGCAGCATTATTTACAATAGCTAAGATATAGAAGAAGCTGAACTGTCAATCAATAGACAAGTAGATAAAAAAGCTGTGGTGCATATATACAATGGAATATTACTCAGCCATAGAAAAGAATGAAATCTTACCATTTGCAACAGCATGGATGGACCTAGAGGGTATTATGCTAATTGAAATAAGCCACATAGAGTAAGACAAATACCATATGATTACACTTATATATAGTATCTAAAGAACAAATAAAATAAACAAAATGGAAACAGACTTATAGACAGAGAGAACCAAGTGATGGAAGCCAGAGGTGAGGGGTACAGAGTGAAAAAAGGTGGTGGGATTAAGAATTAAATAGGTAGTTGCAAAATGGGTATGAGGATATGAGGTAAAGCATAGGGAATATAGTCAATAACATTGTAATAACTACCTATGGTGCCAGGTGGGCATTTAAATTATTGAAAGGAGTGCTTTTAACCTATATGAATGTCAATCCTCTGTGGTGTACACCTGAAACTAATGCAAAAATTTTAACTGTAATCAAAACTGTAATCAAAAAATAAAATTGAAAATGAAACCAAAATAAAATGAACCTAGGACATACAGCTAAAGACCACACTCTAAAGAAAATGGACAACAGTGTGGTGATTGCTGCAGGGAAGGGGGTATAAGGTGACTAAATGATAATGGAAAAAATGCAATAAAGATCAAATAAAAAATTTTAAAAATGAAATGTACAGCATTAAATACAATAATTAAAAATAAATTAATAAGCATCTGAATCAAAAATTTAAAAATTATATATTCAAGTGAAATAATGAAAGGAGACAAGAGAGAAGAATAATAAATAAAAAGATGAAAATAAAGTAGAAACAAAATCAAATTACCAGTGAATAGTTAATGAACAAGTTTGTAAAAATTTTAAAAACATCAGCTGACTTAGTTAAGGAATAAACAGATGGTGATGGGTTGTAGGACTGGGAGTAAAAGTTGTAAAACTGCTCATCAACCACATACGAATCCTTATGTAGAAATAACCATCAAATCTAAAGCCATTTAAGAAGTAATTCAGAGCCTTCTTTTGGTAAACTTTTTACAATTATGTAAAAATCTTATTAAAATGGGCAATCTCAAAAGTTGTAAATAGAAAAATTTCCATAGAAGTTTTCCGTAGAGGATAGAAAACTTGTCAAGAAGCTAGCCTCTCAAACATCCCAGCCAGTATAGTTTCATTTTGAATTCCAGTTTGAAAAGTTTTAGGAGCAGATGATGCCAGTGCCATTTAACCTGGTGAAGAAATTAGGAAGAAAAGTAAAACTTCCAAACTATTTTATCACATTAATAGAGCTAAAAAAAAAAACACAAAAAACTTTAAGTATCTCTATATGAAAGAAAATTTCAAAAATTAAAAAAAAATCCTTTGATTTCAAAACAACTATTTCTTAAAATGTTAAATTATATTCCCATTTCATAATTGAAAGCCAGTTTTGTACTTGATGGAAAACATTAGACATATTCACACTAAAGTCAGAAACAAGCCAAACTACCAGCATCAGCACAAAAACTCAACTTTGTGTTAGAGATGCTAACCTCCAGAGCATTTGAAATTACTATGAGAATAAAGTTTCATGAATAGACTTAATAAATTAGGATACAAAGTTTAGTAAATGAAATCAGTAGTTCATTTAAAGAACTGACAATCAATTAAATGTTATAATTGAGAAATAGATCCCATTTATAATTGCAATAAAGACCATCAAATTCTTAAGAATAAATTGAAGACGTATGCAAGACCTATACAAGGAGCATGAAAAAGACTTGAATAATGAGAAGGTGTAGGCACACTATATTCTAGTCTTGGCAATATGGTTAAGATATATCAGGTCTCCATAAGTTTATTTTGAAATTAGTATGATTCCAGTAAAATATTATTAAGATATTTTAAGCTATCAAATTAATTCAAAGTTTAAGAATTTTAGGGAATCACTGAAAAAGGAGAGAAATAGTGGTGAGTAAACTCCAGGCATATAGAATATTAAAAAATAATTCAAATCATTAATAGTTGAGAGTATGATAATGATGTCTGGATTAGACATATCAATGAAACATCGAGTCCAGAAATATTCCCTGATATCCAGTTCAATTTTGTATAAAATATAAAAAGTATCTCAAATCAGTGTGGAAAAGTTGAAAAAGAACTAATAAAAATGACTGATGGCCAGATTCATGACACATGCCTGGGTGAGCTCCCAATGGATCAAATATTTAAAAGAAAAATAAAGCAATAAAATTACTAGAAGAAAACAAGGAATAATTTGTTATACACTTGGCTTACAAAGGACCAGACATTTAAACTATGACTTAGAGTCCACAAGCCATAAAGAAAAAGATTGATAATTTTAATACCTAAATATTAAAATAAAAAATTCTAGATGACAATCAACAAAATACTCAGCCTATCAGTGTAGTAAAGAAGTAATGACAAAGATAAACAAGTAAAACTTTTTGCAGCCCACATTACAGACAAAATTTAATAACTCTTCCTAATGTATCAGAAAGCTCTTAGAATTTGGTCTTGGCTTGCGTGGCTCAGTGGATCAAGTGACAGCCTGTGAACCGAAGGGTCACCAGTTTGATTCCCAGTAAGAGCATATGCCTGGGTTGTAGGCCAGGTCCCTGGAAGGGGGTATGTGAGAGGCAACCCACACATTGATGTTTTTTCCCTCTCTTTCTACCTCCATTCCCCTCTGTCTAAAAAATAAATAAATAAATAAACTTTTTAAAAAAGTTCTTAGAATTTGAAAATCCAATAGAAAACTGAATAAAGTGGATATATAGAGATTTTTTAAATGCTAGATGTTTGACCTTATTTTAAAAAAGAAAAATGTGAATGAGAGACACCAATTTTCACATAGCTAATTAGCTAAAGTGTGGAAGTTAAATAACATAGTCTGTTGGCAAGGCCAGAGCCAGGGACTCCCATATGTTCCTGGTAGAAGTACAAATTCTTACAAAGCTGATGGAAGGCAATTTGTATAAATCTATCAATAGTAAAACAAATATACATTTCATGCATGTGGAATTACATAACACAAAGCAATTGTATAGCATTGTTCCTAATAGCAAAAAATGGAAACAACTTGTTCATTCACAGTGGACAAGTTTTCATTCTAATACACATGTAATAGAATAGAGTTAAAAATAAAAATGAGAAATCTCTTGTACAGACTGACATGGAATTACCTTCTGGGAATTTGTTAAGTGAAGATACAAGGAACAGCACATTGTATATTGTATGATATCTTCTGCTAGTTGACAGGAAAAGAGAAAACAAGTAAGAATCTATTTAAATTTGCTTATACTTTGAGAAATAAATGTTGGAAGGACACACAAGAAATAGTTACAATGACTATTTGAGACCAGGGATGTCAAGGTAATGTCTGCTCGAATGTTAAATAGGAGTGAGAAGGAGATAATCACTTAATTGTGTAAATCATGTAAATCTATTTATTCGAAAAAGTTAAAAGAAACCAGGTATAGAAATACCCATGTGATAAATGTTACAACTGACACATAGCAAGTGCCAGGAAAATGATAATGAGGGGATATTCCATTATATCCACTTGGTAGGAAAGTTTGCAGCAGTAAAATACTAATAGTATTAATATTGGATCTAGAATGTTGAGTAAAATTTCACCAGAGAAACAGGGTGGCGGGAATGGAAATGCATTTTAGTCATTCAAGCCGAATAAAACCATATGTACACAAACCCATGTTGGTAGGACCAGAGGTTTCCAAGGCTGACTCTGCCCATGAATCCTGGTGAATAAGGGGTCCTGCCTCTCCACAATGAAGCAAGGAGAGTATCTACTTGGCTTCAGAAAAATCCATCTTCTGTGAGTGCTTCTTAACATTCCTGTGGGGTGAATATCAAAATAAGACAAGGTTTGGGAAAGAAAGTGAGAACTTTATTTGTATACAAATTATAATATTAGTGCTTCAGTGTTCAGGTTTTGTCTATATGACTAAAAAGATAAACCCCTCATTGGTAAGAAACATGCTGAATTCTGTTCCCAGGTGTCTGATAAATTTAAGGTTGAACAACCTTTAATTTCTCTCTCAGTCCCCTTTGTGATGATTGGCAAGGATTTGACAAATGATGAAATTAGTTCCAAAGCAAGGAATTATCTTCCAATTCTCTTTAAAAAAAAAAATTCCACTCTTCCCGTTTTTGAAATCTTTCTGTGTCTCCATACCTTACACACCCTCAGTGTTACTATCTTACTTTGCTACCTCGATGGCCCCTACCCAGACCCTTTTCTCATTTTCTCCATCCAGATTAATAATTTCCCAATGTGTTTCCCTTTCTCAGGTTTCTTCAACCTCCAGTTTGAGTACACTGTCATAGAACATCACAAGGAAAACTGATCAAGTGACTAGGCCTAAGTATTTTCCTGAGGCATCCAGTGATTTACTGAGGCACTTTCTAAAGTCTCTTCCAGAACACCTTTTTCCCCCTGTATTGACTTCTGCACCAGTGACCAGTAATGCCTCATTAATTTGAACTCTTCCGTTTCAAAATGTGTTAAGATTCAGGTAGAGGTGGAGCTAAAGTTTCCTTTGTACTTCTTATATAGAAGTTTTGCCAGGCAAATTAACAGTAGCATCAAGACTGCCTTGGTAATTTCTAAGCTATTTAAGAGAACAAATTGTTTTCAAGCATTGGTAGGCAGTATAGAAGAATTTGTTTACATTTAAATTATATGCTCATTACAAATCATTATTAGCTGTTAACTAAGAAAACTCACTTAAAGGCAAACACTTTGTTAAACTTTTTCTAATTATGGGGACTAGAGAAGAATGAAACAGAGGTTAAAAACAGTTCATAATCCATATATCTTTCATTAACTCAATACACTTCCTCTCTTTTCCACCAGGCTAAGTTCTTGTGGTTTTATTGAACCTGTAAGCTATCTCGGTATTAATTAATACATATAAGAGGAAGGCTGATAAATTGCCTGAATTTAAGAAATCAGGTCCTTCAAGGTTAGTCTTCAACTAGACTCTTGCCTTTAATTTTTTTAAAGCCTGTAATCAAGTCAGTAGAACAACATGATTCCAGAAAAGACAGCTGCAGGGGAAGCAGGGGAAGCATTTGTTTGACTTTGAAAACATGAGCTCACTGCCAACAGGTTTTGGGCTCCTTTACAAGTCTTTCCAGAATTACACAAATATTTCAGAACAGGAGAGAAACAATGGCCAAAATTACCTTTGATTTAGCATGTAGTTGTTCTAGGCTGGACAAATACAAAATAGACATCCCGTTAACTACCACAGAGGTCAGTTTATGAAAGAAGGAAAAGCGTTAGCCCTGTAAATCTGCAGAGGAGCAGCATTAGCCCAACTGATTTCAGTTGGAGTAAGCAGTCTCTCAGGTTCCATGTCATGGGCAAAACAAAACTGAAGTAAAATTCTGGTTCTGACATAATTAATTCCTCCGGTACCATGAATCATGCTTACCTTATAGAACTGGTCAAAAATTATGAGAGATAATTCTTTAAGTGGTTTGCAAACTGTGTAGTACTTTCTAGAAGCAGATGATATCATGCTAACTGCCAGTGGACACTACTAAACATATAGACCAAGAATGACAAGGTAATTAATAGGACTTGGAAATTATATTCTCAAGTGGTTGCATGAAGTATAAAGACATGATGAGCTATAGCTTAAAAACAGAAGGCAATATCTGCTCCATAAACATGTTACATGATAATTGTGTGCTTGTCAGGTCGAAGGCAGCATTTGTGCTAATGTACTTACATAAAACTGGGTGAAGTGAGGGAGGAGGACAAATGAAGGAAAGCCACGCATAGTTAAATCATTCCTCATGTTTAGTTTCAGTGCAGAGTGGTGGGTCTTAGGTCTTTAGTATATTATTAAAAGAAACACACCCTCAAATCACACCAAAATGGCCCAACAAAAATCTGTCATAGATGAAGACTAAGAATCATCCAATTCTGTACACTTGACAGTCCCTTAAAATATGTTAGAAAATTATTGAAGGAGGCTATTTTTCCTCTTAACTAACTTTCAGCTAAACTCATGAAGCTATTAGTATCTGTCAACTGTCAATCAAGCTTTGAATTTCTTGGGCTTTATGACTCCTCTACCAGGGCCCATTCTTCTCTCTGTCCTCCAGTAGACTAGCAGCTGTGAAACACTATCAAATTCAAGGCCTTCACAGTGGTACCACAAGTAGGAATCCCCCTAATGAATGTTTGAACTGTTTGATTTTTCAAAAGCATTTGTGCCTATTCAGTTCTTTAGTCTGAAAACAAAATACCCTGTGAATTCAGTCAATTTGACCAAGACAAATTCTTTAATGAAATAATGAGTTAAGCCAGTTGTTTTAAGTAATTTAACAAAACAAACCACTCAGATGACCAAATTAATTTTTTTTTTTTTTGCTTTGAATTCTTTTAACAAAGTGAGGGTTATGTTATTTATTTATTTAGCCTGTTGGGGATTATCTGCCAAATGTTAACACCATGCATTTATTTTTCTTCATTATAGACGTTGTTGTTCTGTATGAAAGAGCGAGAGAGAGAAGAGCGCTATTACCCAATGGAGTTCTCATACTTATCTGAACAGATCCTCCTTAGCTTTCGGCGTCAAAAACATGACCCTCAAGTTTACTCCTGGTTGAGGCGTGTGCAGGAGACAACCAATCATTTCTCTTCCACATCAATATCCTTCTCTCCCTGTCTCCCTTCCTCTCTCTGTAAAATCAGTAAACATATCCTCAGGTGAGGATGAAAAAAAACCCAAAACAAAACACATGACTGTCAGAATAATTGGGAATCTGACTCAATTCAAGAGGCAACAAAATTATTTCTGAGTCATTTATGCCACATACTTCAAATTTTAAAGACATTTCTTTACACAATATATAATGCTAATCTCTTTCTATCAAGTGTCTGGTATGACAACAGAGGCTTTTTAGGTCACTGCCCTATTGAAATACCCCTCTGGTTGTCCATACTGTCATGTGGAAGAGGGAGACACGGTGTGTGACTCTTTACCTACACCTGAGTCAAGAATGAAAATTGGTTCCAGGGTATTCAGCCAAGCTGTCAAGGCTAGTACCTGACTGGACTGGGACTTAAAAATGCCTTGTCAAAGGTTTTCTGAAGGAAGAAAAAAAGAATGCGATGGCATTTCCTTCTTGGAATTTTGTAAAGCACAAACTCATGAAAGGCTCTGAGGAATCCTCCATAAAGATACCTACTACATTTTATTTAACCCTGATTTTTTTCTAGACATATTTGAAATAAATTTCTAATTTTGAGAAACCAAAATGATCTGTGGTTGGTATGCATTTGGGGAAGTACTGGTTTATACAAAGATAACTCATCTTCCTTAGTATGACAATGAGAAGGTGTGAGAAGAAGCACTCACCATGCAAAAATAGAGCTGTAAATGGCAGCACGTGGACAACCTTCAGATGTTATTGGTGAGAGAAACAATTAGTAAATCAGGACCATTATTTTTGCTGAAAAATAAATAATGGCTTTAATACTTGGAAATTGGGCCTATAGGTAAACATATAGGATAATTTTAAGAAATGGTCTAAAATTCAAGATTCTATATGTAGAGCAGGTTATTGTAAAATATGCAGTGCTAATCTTAATTTCTCTAGAAAGTTTATTTTAGAGTATCTTTGGATACTTGATTCTCAGAGAAATGGTCTTCTTTCTTAAAACTCCTTAATTCATGCCAGTCGTGAGTAGTGACTTTTCTATTTTGTGTCCCCTGACAATCAAATACTGAGGGGTTCATACAGCCCACTTTTCTTGTCTTACTAACATTGCCTCCTCAGGCAGCAGTAGCCCAAAGTAATGAACCATGGAGCCCAGGTGGTTGTGTCCCAGAAGGAATGTTGGGGGCACCAAGGAGAATGCCAAGCACTTTATTTTATCCTCTTTCTGTGGATCTTGCATATTTATGTAAATCACTGAATAGAGTGCAAGCAAAAGGTAGATGGTTAGCATATTTTTGGAGTAGTTCATTCTTTCTGAAGCAGAAATTTAATGTCAAGGCTTCCTTGGAATGTAGGAAAAAAATGAAACTGATGGGAAAGTGTGACTTGTTGGGTAAATGCTATGAATATTTAACATTACAAATGTGTATCTATGAATCACAAAACAACATGCCAAATAAAAATTGCTTATTTATTATTTTACCGAAGTTTTATTTTCCTAAATTATGGAAAATACTTTAGGAACTACTGGAATAGTGATGAGGGGGGAAAGAGAGAGACAGAGAGAGAGTGAGAGAATGAATAATCTTCTTTTTATTAATTTACATTAATCACTTTTCACGAGAAAAGCATTAAATTTTGACTCAGCGAGGAAACTACTGAGAAGATTATCCTTCCTGGAAGGAAAGCTTTGATGTGCTTAATAACAAAGGGTCTGTGCCTTCCACAGAACAAAAAGTGATCTGAATTTTTATTGCAAGAAATAATTTCTCCATAAACTTTCTGCCATTGAAAGTTTCTCAATCTTGAATCAGATTATATATAT
The DNA here is from genome assembly GCA_004026545.1 of Mormoops blainvillei. Lineage (NCBI taxonomy): Eukaryota > Metazoa > Chordata > Mammalia > Chiroptera > Mormoopidae > Mormoops > Mormoops blainvillei. The sequence continues at coordinate 34,784 of PVJD01010538.1, read as the reverse complement.
CTATATATCTGCATTTGTAGATATGTGTCTAGATATATATATATATATATACAAATTTTATATATACACATATATATGCATTTCTCATACATGTGCATAGTACTATATGCTTTCATAAAATAATTTAATAGTAACATAATACCTAAAACTAACATTAAAAGTGACTCAGTGCAGGCATCATTGACAGATGGTAAATTCATGCTGGATAAAAATCAGGTGATGATATATTTACAGATGAACACATAGACTGCCTCTCAGTTCCTGTGACCCTGATAATTTTGCCATAGCCATCTCTCCAAAACAAGCTTTCAACATATAATAGGCCAATTTTCTCTTTTTCCAAGGTTTTTTCACTTGCATACCTGTTCGAATGTATTATTTGAAAATTACAAAGGACAACTTGATTCCCTGAAACATGTTGATTTCGTGAGATAATAAGAATACTTGGCTAAACTGCATCAGTTATTGAATGTTCAACTGAGCTTTCCCATAAGGGAATCTACACGTTTTGACACCCACAGGGGTTTGAAGATGACAGAAACTGTATCTTCGATCCTTAAGACTCTGGGCATTCTTTTAAAAGCGATGATGCCTATAGTGATGTAATTGGGAAACCAAAAATTAATGATAGTGTGCGTCTGAGCAAGCAGTCCAGGAGTACGTGGTGTACTCTGTCTTTTCTGAGATGTCTGGGCTATCATAGATTAAAGCTAAACTCATATGTAGCTGCAGGTCAGGATCCTCCAAATATTTTCCATCCGAACAATATCGGAATGGTCTTCTCAAAACATAGATTGGAAATGACAGTCATTGTTAAATGCCCTTCTAGCTGTGATTCTATTGTTCACCTGTCACCACAGCAGGGATTTTCTGGCCCAAACATACACCTCTTCTTCTTAAGTAGGTGCCCTATTGCTTAGCCGTTAACAGCCCAACCTCAGCAATACTCGAGTTTGAGACATGACTTCTTTACAAAATCTGTATGTGAGCTTTGGAAAGTTATTTTTCTTCTTTAAGCCTATTTCTCTATTTGTAATACTGGATGAAGGTAATACCCACTTTATGGTGATGAATGAAAAGAAAATTTATTCAAATTCTTGAACATATGCTGGTATATAGAAAATAATAAAAATATTAACTCTAATTGTAATCTTAACTGGGTTTGGAGAAAATTTGACAATACTTGTACTGGTAAGAATGAACTGATTCTACATAATCAAACCTAGGTGAGTCCATTTCTGTACCCACTAACAAGGCTGAAGGTCCCATATAGAGAAGGAGACAAAGAAGAGAAACTTTGAAGTGCTCTCTATTCATGGATTATAAATGCTCCATCTCTACCGTTAATAAGGGTGTCATTGATTTACTCATGACTGTTGACTATCAATTTCATATATAAATCAAGTATAATATAATGTGTGCATTATTGACATAAAAAGTTATATAAATGCTGTTCTTACTCCCATTTTTTTCACTGAATTGATATAAATGAAATAAAAATTAAGAACTTAAAAGACTTTATCATATTGTAGTGCAAAGGCACTTGCATTATTCTGAAAAGTAAAGCCATTCCTTCCACTGTTCTTATTTGTCACACGGGCACAACACAATGATCACTATGACACATAAATTCTCTGTATGTTTTACTTATAATTTAGTCCATGAAATGTTTCAATAAAGTGTTCTATGATGCTTTGTTGAACATTTTAAAGAAACAGATTATTTAAGATTTAATTCACCTTAGTTTTTGTCAGCTGTTGCTCTACTTACAGTTTGAAAGAAACAACCTGTTTAGTGGCAATGTAAACACGCAAACAAGGGAAGAATTAAAATCACCATTAACGTTCTCCTAATTTTTTAACTATGTCAACCATAAATTCTGTGATTCCCTTTTGAATTATGTGCATAGAGTAGAAGCCCATATTCATATTCATGTGACTGACTTTGCTCTCAGAAAGCCAAAATATTTTTTACAGAATATAATCTCATTATAGAAATCAAATCACATATGAGTTTCGACTATCGTGTTATTCCATGACTTCTTTTGTTTAGTACATTTTTATTGATTGTGCTACTTACAGCTGTCCCATTTTTTCCTCCTCTTTTTATTTTTTAAGATTTCATTTATTTATTTTTAGAGAGAGAGGAAGGGAGGGAGAAAGAGGGGAGAGGAACATCAATGTGCAGTCGCCTCTTGCGTGTCCCTCACTTGGGACCTGGCCCAGGACCCAGGCATGTGTCTTGACTGGGAATGGAACTGGTGACCCTTTGCTTTGCAGTCTGGCACTCAGTCCACTGAGCTGCACCAGCCAGGGCTCATGCTTTCCTCCTCTTTATGCCCCTCTGCCCCGCACCCCCTCCCTCCAATATTCCCCCCTCCCTTAGTTCATGTCCATGGGTCGTACAGAAAAGTTCTTTGGCTTCTCCATTTCCTACACTATTCTTAACCTCTCCCTGCCCATGACTTCTTAACTGTGCTGCCTCTTTTTCCATTGAAAGCCTAAAAATATTTCACAATTAAAGGAATGGGCTACTCAAAAAGGCTTTTCTTCCAGCTTGACCTTCCCCAGCTTGAACTTCTGGCCTAGTGTGGAAGTTATCTGTGCCCCCAACTCACTACCTACTTTCTGGGATGCTGGCAGAAAAAATGCCAGGACTGTAGAGAATGTACCAAAGCCACTGAGGTCACTTTATAAACAGGCTGTGTTTAAAAGAGGTTTTAAGAGGTCCTAGGAAATGTGAAACCCATTGAGGTTCTGCCCAGGGAAAGACACCCCCCACTTCCTAATTCTCTCTTGCTCAATCCATGGAAAAAGATTCGATCAGACAAGTTGCTGAGTTTAAGGTCAAATTGAAATTCTTTTCCCACCTCTTTTCATTTTTTCCAAGCCAAATATTTTACTCCCTCTAATGCAGAAAGCATAGAAGTTTATCCTTACTTGCCCTAGAAACCCTGTTATTTTCATCTTAAATAACCTCTCTCTGGGCTTAGAGCTTTTAACCCTCTACTGAGTGAGGTTTCACTGCATTTGTTCTCCTCTGATTTGTCTCAGTTTGTATCATTTTCATGTACGGATGCAGAAGCTAATGCACTTAATTTTGCTTTCCTGCACACAACTAGCCATCGTACTCTGTGTATAAGGTCTCTCTCCAACTAAAACTCAGTTTTCACTACCTTTTGTAGCAGAAGTATGCTAAAGTTTGTCTATAAAGATGGTCTGAATTATCTTATTTTCCATTTTTTAAAAATTATTGTTCAAGTACAGTTTTGTCTATTTTTCCCCCCACCACTCCTTCCTATGCCCACCTCCCACCCTTGGTCCTACTCCCTTTTGGCTTTGTCTATGAATCCTTTATACACGTTTCTTGATTATCCTTCCCCGGTTTCCCCTTGTTATCCCCTCCCCTCTCTCTTCCGTTTACTGTCAGTTGGTCTTTATTTCAATGTCTCTGGTTATATTTTGTTTGCTTGTTTGTTCTGTTGATTAGTTTCCACCTATTGGTGAGATCATATGGTATTTGTCTTCCACTGCCTGGTTTATTTCACTTAGCACAATGCTCTCTGCATCCATCCGTGCTGTTGCGAATGGTATGAGTTGCTTCTTTCTTTCTGCTGCATAGTACTCCACTGTGTAGATGTACCACAGTTTTTTGATCCACTCAGTTACTGTTAGGCACTTCGGTTGCCTCTGACACTTGGCTATTGTAAATTGTACTGCTATGAACACTGGGGTGCATAGGTTCATCTGAATTGGTGTTTCCGGATTTTTAGGGTATAATCCTTGGAGTGGAATTGCTGGGTCAAAAGGCAGTTCCATTTTTAGTTTTATGAGGGAACTCCATATTGTTTTCCACAGTGACTACACCAGTCTGCATTCCCACCGACAGTGTACTAGAGTTCACTTTTCTTTAACTGATTCTTATTAGGCCTTTATTTGCACAAATTAACTAATACTCACTCCTGCAAAAGTCACCAATAACTTCTGTCTTACAAAATCCAAGGGTCATAAATGCAAAATCTACATTGCAAAACTTCTAGAAGAAACATAGGAGAAAACTTTTGTGAACTCGAGTTAGAGATTTCTTTGATATGACAGGAAGAGCCTAATTCATGAAAAAAGTGAAATACTGGATTTCAACAAACTTAGAAACTTCTGTTCTTTGAAAACAGTACTAAGAGAATAAAAAGACCAGCCAAGACAGGGAGGAAATATTTGCAAAGCCCTTATCTGATAAAAGCCTGGTATGTGGAATATATACAGAACATTCATAACTCAATAATAAGCAAGCAAACTTTAAATTAAAAATGGGCAAATTATTTGAACAGATATTTCAAAAAAAGATGATATGGATGGCAGATTAGTATATGAAAAGATGCTCAATATGAAAGAAAAAACTCTGGAGCAAATACAACTCTGCTGTATTACTGGTAGGAATAAAAACAATGCTCAATGACTGGAAGAACAGGTTGATTTTTTTTTCAAGTTAAACATACAATTACCATATGGCCCAGCATTCTTCCCTCTAGGTATTTACCCAAATGAAATGAAAACCTATGTTCACACACAAATATTTTAGGTAAATATTTATAGTGGATTCATTTGTAATCTTCAAAAACTGGAACAAACCCTCAACAGGAAAATAGACAAAGAAATTCTGATTCATGTATACAGTAGAATACTACTCAGTGGTAAATATGAAGGAGCTACTGATACATGTAGCAATATGAAGAATCTCAAATGCTTTTGGCTAAATGAAGACAGCCACATTGAAAAGGCTATATGCTGTGTAATTCCACATACATGACATACTTGCAAAACTAGAGGGGCAGAAAACAGATCCATGGCGGGGTGTGGAAAAAGTGTTTATTCTAAAGAGACATGGGGGTTCTGAGAAAAGCTCTATGTTGTGAGTACAGTGGTGATAACACAAGTGTATATGTTTCTCAGAACTTCATAGAACTGTACATTAAAAAGGGTAATTGTACTGCATGTAAATTATACATTATTAAAAAATAGGGAAAATGTCCATGAACAATTACTTAATAACCATGCACAATAACTGATTATCACTCAAAACATTAAATCAGTGGTTAATTCTAAGTCCATACCTTATCTAAACTCCCAGCAGCATTTGACAAAGGTGATTACTTCCCTCCTTTCATAAATTACTTTAAAAGCTTTATTTTTGGCTTCAAAGGTGTGGTCTCCAAATTTCATTTGCTGACCTCTAATTTTCTGACCTCATCTGTGACCACGGTCCCCTTCACTCACTCTGCCCACCTGGCCTCCTTGTTTATCTTAAACAAGCCAACCGCCTTCTCTCCTCAGGACCTTGGCACTCGTTAACCCATTGATACAGAACACAGTTCTTTGACAGATTTATTCTCTATTTCCAGGTTTCCTTTAACTTGCCTCTCCAGAAGAAAGCATTCCCTGGCCACTGTACCTAAAGTAGTTGCCCGTTCAAACCCTAAATCTCCCTACAGCCTGATGTACTGAGTAATCTACTTTTCATAATCCTTATCCAGGATTATTTTTGCTTATTGTCTCTCTCCCATATGGACATGTCAATTTCATGAGGGCAGGGTCTTTATCTGATTCTTTGGTGTATATCTGGTACATGGGACAGGACCCAGCACATAGTAGACTCACAGTAAATGTAGACACACATACACACCCCACCAGTTTTCTTTCCTTTACTTGATATAAAATTCTTCCATCCCTTGACTCATCCATAAGTGTATTAATAATAGATTAAACCATATGAAGTTGTTGAATCATCGATATTTGATCATTTTGGAACTACAGATTGATAATTATATGTGGTTCAAAATAACACTATTGTATTAAAAAAACAAAATAAAAAACATGACTGTGCCAATGACATACAGATTGAAATAATAAAGGTGTTATCTAGGAGAGGTCAAACATCATGGACAGAATATCCTTAATATAAATAAAATGCTGCACTGCCACTGTGATGTCTCTGCCCTGAAGCTGAGGAAAAGCTAGGAGAGAATGAAGGATATCTGCTTCCTGAGTGATAAGAAGAAATGGATGACTACACACTGACAGCCTGTTAATCAATTACTTGGCAACCACACCAACAGAGACCAACCTCCACTTTTAAAAATCCATGTCCTTTCATAAAGCCTTGTTTAAGTGATATCTGTGCAATCTGTGAATAAAGCCAAATTGGAGACATGTATAAAAATCACAATGGCATGCACTGACAGATGTTAGTTTTTTCTCTGTTAATCCAGGGAAAGGATTTATGTTCATTTTTCTCCAGAACATTAACTATTATTAAGTTTAAGAAGTCCAAAAACTAATGCTGTTTTTTTTTTCTCTCATTACAGCTGAAACATATAACCCTATAGTATTTGCACATTATACTTAATTACAAACTAGGATAAACCTTACATTAGTATGCTAGTTTCAATGAGATCTATTTGTACTTCCAAAATTTACTACTGCAAATGGTATAATATTGAATTATCTTTATTTTTTCAAAATTTTGAGCTGCTTTCACCCTTTCAAATTTTCTTGCTCAATTTTTTCCCAGTAGTTTTGTAAGAAAAATAGAACTATTAGTGCCTAAAGCCAATGAACAAAAAAACTTGATGGAGTTGGTATTTATATTGTTGGTTCACCAATTGAGCATGAGACCAGAGGTTTCCTTTGTTATTCATTTTCTTTTTTTCTCCTATTGGTAAATGTAATTTATAAGCATATGCATTCTTTGAGCATGTGCAAAAAAGAAACATATGGCAAAAATTAACTTTACCCTCTGATAATTGAGTTTATACACACAATCATCAAACTCTGCTGGCTCAGCTAATGATACAAATGGCTCTCCTATTAAGGAGATGTGAAAATGATCTTGGTTATTAATTAGTTAGACGCTGGATGGAAAAATAATTATTAAGAGCAAGGAAATCAATTCAGTTAAAAGGTGAATGACATCTTTGTCCATGAAAGAAAGAGGCTTCTTGAATATATATAATAAATACCTAGAAGTTAATCTCTTAGGATTGTTTTTACTAGACAGTTTTGAAAAATCCCAGCAAAATGAGTGGTTTTCTGAAAAACTGCACCATGAAGGCATTGGTAAAGACTCACAAAAAAGTTGACATAGAGCATATTTTCAAATTAATTGTTAAATAATTTGAAGTTTAAGGTACCCTGTTTATATTTTATAAAACAGTTTTCTATGATAGCACATATAAAGTGTGTGTGTATGTGTGTGTGTGTGTGTGTGTGTGTGTGTATGTGTGTGAATTGGTAAGGAGAGATACAAATGGCAGTAACATTGTCTGAAAGACCAATGTCCAAAATAAGGGAAAATAAGATAATTATGTCTGTTATAAAAAAAAAGAAAACAATGCAGACATTGTCAACTTACCTGTCCCTTAGTATTGGACATTGGAAGATATTTGACTAAACTTTGCATATGCGAGCACTTGGGAAAAGTTCACATTTTAACATATGAATTTTTATTACCTTTTTGAGCTACGTATATTTTGTAGAATAAAGATGTTCCAGAAAAGTAGGATGGTTTAATGAGATGGATGTAAATATAAATTCATCAAAAATAAAGAAAAAATCAATTTGTCCAAATTGTCCAGTTTGTTGGCATATAAATTGTTCATAATTTTCTCACAATGCTCTATATTTCTCTGGAGTCAGTTTTTATTTCTCCTTTTTCTTTTTAGTATTTTTTTACTGTTGTCCAAGTATATTTGTCCCGATTTTCCTGCCACAACTTTCCCCTGCCCCAACTTCCCACACTTCCCACCCTCAATCCTTCCAACCTTTGGCTTTGTCCATGGGTCTTTTATATATGCTCCTTGACAACCCTAATTTTATTTATTTGGTTCCCCTCTTTTTTTCTTGATGAGTCTGTTTAAAGATTTGCTAATTTTGTTTATCTTTTCAAAGAACCAGCTCTTAGATTCATTGATCTTTGTATCATTATTTTTAAAGACTCTCTTTCATTTATTTCTGCTCTAATCTTCATTATTTTCCTCCTTCTACTGACTTTGAGCTTTGTTTGTTGTTCTTTTTCAAGTTCCTTTAAGTGTAAAGTTAGATTGTTTATTCGTGCTTTTTCTTATTTTTGGCTATTGGCCTGTAATACTATGAATTGCCCTCTAAGGTTTGCCTTCCCAGTGTCCCACAGATTTTGGATTGTTCTGTCCTCATTTTGATTTGTTTAAAGGAATCTTTTGATTTCTTCCTTGATCTTGCTGTTGAGTCATTCATTGTTTAATAACATGTTATTTAGCCTCCATGTCTTTGCATATTTTTCAGTGTTCTTGTGGTTGATTTATAGTTTCATAGCATTGTGGACACAGACAATGAATCCCTAGAAACATACAATCTTCCAAAACTAAACCAGGAAGAAACAGAAAATATGAATAGACAGATTATACCTGGTGAAATTGAAGCAGTAATCAAAAAACTCCCAACAAATAAAAGCCCTGGCCTACATTATCCTAATCCTGAAACCAGATAAAAACATTACAAAGAAACAAATTATAGGGTAATATCCCTGATGAACACAGGTGTTAAAATCCTCAACAAAATATCAGCAAATGGAATATAGCAATGCATCAAAAAGATCATACACCATGATCAAGTGGGATTTATTCCAAGAATGCAAGGTTGGTACAACATTCACAAATCAATAAATATAATTCACCAAATAAACAAAATGAAGGATAAAAATCACATGATCATATCAATAGATGCAGAACAACCATTTGATAAAATTCAGCACCCATTTATGATAAAAAATCTCAGCAAAGTAGGAATAGAGGGAACACACCTAACATAATAATAAAGGCCATATATAACAAACCCATTGCCAGCATCATACACAACAGATAAAAAATACAAGGGTTCCCCTTAAGATTGGGAACAATACAGGGATGTCCATTCTCACCTCTCTTATTCAACAAAATCCTAGCCACAGCAATCAGATAAGAAGAAGAAGTAAAAGGTATCCAAATTGGAAAGGAAGAAGTAAAACTGTCTTCATTTGCAGATGACACGATACTGTACATAGAAAACTCCAAAGATTCCACCAAGAAAATATTAAAACTGATAAATGAATTCAGCAAACTAGTAGGGTACAAAATTAATATCCAGAAACCAGTCGCACATTTATATGCCAATAACGAACTAACAGAAAGAGAATTTAAGAAAACAATACCATTCAAAATTGCTACAAAAAGATAAAATACCTGTGAATGAACGTAACACAGAATGTTTTAGACCTGTACTCGGAAAATTATAAGACACTGAAACTGAAGAAGAGGCAAATAAGTGCAGACACATACCATGTTCATGGATAGAAAGAATTAACATCATTAAAATGTCCATACTACCCAGGCAATCTATAGATTTAATGTAATTCTTATCAAGATTCCAATGACTTATTTCACAGAGCCAGAACAAATATTTCAAAAATATATAGGAAACCACGAAAGGCGCCCCCCTCCCCTGCCCCGTAGCAACAGTGATCCTGTGAAAGAGAAATCATGCTACCTAATATGAAATTTATATAAGGCCATAGTAATCAAAACAGCATGGTACTGGCATAAAAACAGACACATAGATCCATGGAACAGAACAGAGACCAGAAATAAACTCACACCTTGATGCTCAATTAATTTTCGACAAAGGAAGAAAGCACATATAAGTTCTGTCCAGAAAGTATCCAGTCATGTAACATGAACAATAGAGACATTTATTGAAGAAGATACAAGATACAAGAAACATTGTACATAGGATAATAACACCTCATTCCCCATCAAAGTTATTACCTCCTTGAGGAAATCTGGTTCATTGGTAGTGGTTTGAATGAAGTCATTAGTAACTGCAGCATGTGTGCCTTCTGCTTGTACAGTAGAAGCCACAGAATGAATTTTACTGCCACATGTTTCATGCCAAGATCCTGTGTCAAAATCTTGGACCCAGTAGTTTTTGGAATCCCCAGACCTGCTTCTCCTTCTTGCACTATCAGTCACTGATCTTTGTTGACTGCAGTCTGTACGCGTTCAACATTCTCAGGTGTTCTCCTTGTTGCTGGCCTTCCAGAAGGTGGATCACTTTCAACAGATTCTCTACCATCTTTGAAGCATTTGTGCCACACTTTTATTTGCACTACACTCATTGCATCATCCCCAAAAGCCTTCTGATTCATCCAAACAGTTTCTGCAGAAGAATGTTCAAGCTTAATACAAAACTTGGTACAGATTCACTACTCTACTTGCTCAGTCATTTTGAATGTGATAGCAGCACAGTACACATGCTCATTCAATGGTGTCTGCTGCCCCCACTGACTAGTATGGTGAAGTCATCATTGCTCACACACCCACATTGCAGTCCAGTCTCGTTTGCTCCAAGGCTACACAGATGTCATGCAAACCATTTTCATTATATTAAAAATGACTGGACTTTTTCTGGACAAACCTCATATAATGGGCTAAAAAGATACTTTATTCAATAAAGGTTTTTGAGAAAACTGAACAGATGCATGCAGAAAAATGAAACTAGAACACCCTCTTACACCATGCATAATAAGTTCAAAACAGATCAAAGATTTAAATGTTAGACACAAAACCACTGTAGAAGAAAACATAGGTAGCAAAATTTCAGACATTGCTTATAATAATACTTTATCAGATGTATCTGCCCAAGCAAGGGAAACAAAATAAAAATTAAATAAATGGGACTACATCAAACTAAAAATTTTTTGCAAAGAAAATCATCAACAATATGAAAAGACAACCCACAGAATGGGAAAACATGTTCACCAATAGAACTGATAAAGGGTTAATATCCAAAATTTGTAAAGAACTTGCAAAACTCAACACCATAAAAACAAACAACCCAATTAAAAAATGGGCAAAAGACTTGAATAGACACTTCTCCAAAGAGGACATACAGATGGTCAATAGACATATGAAAATACGCTCAATGTCACTGATCATCAGAGAAATGCAAATTAAGGCCACAATGAGATACCATCTCACACCCTTCAGAATGGCCATCATCAATAAATCAACAAACAATAAGTGCTGAAGAGGATGCTGAGAAAGAGGAACCCTTTTGCCCTGTTGGTGGGAATGCAGATTCATGCAGTCACTGTGCAAAGCAGAATGGAGACACCTCAAAAAACTAAAAATGGACCTGCCTTTGACCCAGTTATCCCACTTCTGGGAGTATATCTGAAAGAACCCAAAACACTAATTCAAAAGAACATAAGCACCCTTATGTTTATTGCAGCATTATTTACAATTGCCAAGACATGGAAGCAGTTCAATTGTCCATCAGTAGATGAGTGGATAAACAACCATGGGACATTTTCACAATGGAATACTATTCAGCCATAAAAAGGAAAATATTTTACCCTTTGGGACAGTGTGGATGGACCTGGAGAATATTATGCTAAGTGAATAAGCCAGTTGGAGAAAGACAAATACTATATGATTTCACTCACATGTGGAATTTAATGAGCAAACTAAACTAACAAGGAAAATGGTGACAGATTCATAGATGGAGAGTAACATGACAGCTAGTTGAGGGGGAGGTTCAGGGGTGGATGGATTGAGCAAAAAGGAAAAAGGACTCACGGACATGGGCAACAGTGTAGTGATTGCTAGGAGGAGAGGGGTATAAAAGGACTAAATGGTAATGGAAAAAATGCAATAAAGAATAAATAAAAACAGAAAAGAAAAAAATTAAAGTGCTTTTTGAGGCAATTAATGATTGCATATCGTAATTCTTATTTTGGGGGAGATCCTTACATGAAACAGGGGTACTATTTCATGTTCTCTATATCTAACTTAATAACTAAGTACACAATTTAGATTTTGAGTTTGGCAGATAGTGCCTATGTTGCTGTACAACACGCTTTACTTTACTCTTAAATCGGCTAAGGTTTGGTTCTACTCAACAGCAGATCTCACTGCGGACTGCATATCACCCAAGGAGCTATGAAATAAAACCGATGTTTACACTCCTTTACAGAGTTATTTAATCAGAATTTCTAGGAAGTCATATCTGGGAAGAAGTGTTTTCTTAAAAATATGCATTATAATTGAAAAAGTACATCCAGAAGAGTACAACTATCATAGGTGTATAGCTTAAGTAATTACCGCACAATGTACATGCCTGTGTAATCACCGCTCAGAAAAGAACATCACTGTGTCTTAGAAACCCCGCCACACTCCCTGCTAAGTAGACATGAGTACTTTTTAAATTCTAAAGTACAGCCAAGAATGAGAGCCACTCTGTCAACTGATAATTGTTTTCTATAGAAATTTCTCTGTTTTGTTTAAATTGTGAGGAATAGAAAATAAATAGCTACAAGATACACTCTCTATGTTGTTGACTGCATAAACATGATCTTATTTTATCTTTAAAATAACCATTTTGAACAGTTAGCATTATATCTTTTCTTTTTTACAAAGGAGGCAGTGGAGGCTGCAAAAGACTGTCGAATTTGTGAAAGTGATTCCATTAATGTGGGGAAACTGGAATCTAAGCCTGTCAGATTAGTGCTTAAAAATTAAAACAGGAATCAGACAGACTTGGGTTTGAATATCAGCTCCACCACTTCCTAAACGTGTAACCTGAGTCAACTGGTTCAGCTTTCTCATCAATAAAAATGGAGATCACACTGTTATTCAAGTCACTAATTGCTATAAAGACTACGTGTACATGACTTGGCACAGTGTCAGGCAGCTATTATTAGGCCTAGTTTTGGTCTCATATCTGATCCAGATCCAACTTTTCCTACACTCTGAAACTGCTTCTTCTGAAATGCTCAAAATGAGGAAGCCGAGCCTATAACTTCTTGCCAGAACCTTAATGCTGTTATTATTTGACTTAACATTTTATGAGGAAAAGGTGATCCCAAATATATACACTGCAGTGGGTCCCAAAGTTCTGAAAACACAGCAGAAATAGTATGCTTATTATGCCTTTTTTAGATTAACAATTAGACCCATTTATTTAAATTTGGAGGAACTTTATGTGAAAAAATATTCAAATATTGAAGAAAATACATTAAAATAAAACTAACATACTGTTATACAATAAATGTATCCTTCCTTTTAAGGAATGAAGATAGATAGAAAGATAGAGATATATCTATATGTTTATGAATAGGGAAGGAAACTAAGCTAATTATGACAAATCATGGGGATTTCCTCTCCTAGACCCGATACTGAACCTTCCAAACTACAGAAGCTTTAGAAAGCCAAGAGATACTCTAGATAGGGAAAATAACATTACATCACTGCTGTCCTTTCAGGTTGGCAAACAAAGGCTGGATACAGCAAATTGTGTAAGCCTGAGCCAGATACCTTTGCCTTACTAAATTACCACATTAGGGAATTTCCACTACAGTCCCGGGATGTGTGCTCTAAATAAGTTACTTTCTAACTAGACCAGTCACCTCACTTGATCTACTCTTAGTGTTAACCATGTAATTCTTTTAGGAAAAAAGGGAGAGAAGGAAAGAGAGAGAGAGAGAGGAAGAGAGAGAGAGAGACAGAAACAGAGAGAGAGACAGAGACAGAGACGTGATTGTGGTTAATGATCTTATTTGACCTGCATATATCCTTCTTCTGTGTAATGTGAGGAGCAAACAATGAACAGAGCTTCCTTAAAACTTTTACCAGTTAGCTCTGGACTTCAGACTTGTGCTTTAAAAGTTTCATAATTAAGACCATGTATTGACTGAAAGGGCTGTGACTAATTATCACCATAGTGGTTTTAGACCTGACTTACAATTAAGTCGGTCAAGTCCTATAGGTTTCAGCTGCCTCATATGTAAGATATTTCTGTAACTTCAGGTTCCTTATATGATTTGTCTTTGGGAGAATAAGGACAAAAACAGATGTTGTAGGGCTTTATTGTTGTTTTGTTGTTGCTCTTTGCTTGTCTTCAAAGCTTTAGGTTTGTATCTGCATTAAAGCAGGAGTTTCCTAGACAGCTAGTCAGAGACTGTGCAAATAATGGCAAATTTATTGTAACACTATAGTCGAAGTGCATCTGAAAGGTACTGATAACCACTCACACCGAATTTTTGGCAAGTTTTAATTCTGATTCATTTCACCTAAACTTATTCACCTTTCTCATTCTTAAATTTTTATTATTTTATTCCAATAGATTAAATACACAAAAACTTTGTTTTGACATCATGTTTACCCTTAATATTTACCCTTAATATTATTAAGTATTATTTTTTGTTAAATATAGGCTAAAATCTCAAACAACAGCAATTGATGAAACATTATTGAATAGGGTTTGCAGGACTGATGTAAACTTCCTATTTGAACCATTCTATCTTATTTTCAGAGTACAACCAATTTGTACTAAACTATTAAAAATTCTCCTTTAGAGAAATTTATATCAATAATGTCAATGAAAAGAATAAGAACAGAGTTATAAAAGATGAAAAGGATCAAGTGGTTTTCAAGTGTAAACTGTTAGTATGTGGTTGCTGCTCTTTAAGAAACATAATTTGACTAATTTCATATTAAAATATGCAGTAATAGATGAAAGTTTTAACACAATAACAAAGTTTCAAATATTTTATCAAATGTAATTTATTAGAGCGATTCCATTAGGCACATTTTTTGGCATAATTGAGGATTTAGCCTTTCTCTTTTTTGGTACACTACAGTTACTAGAGTATATATCCTTTGATTGAATAAACATCAAGTTGATGATGAGTCATTTGAAAACCAGATGATTATAGTGTATGATTTTTTGGAGTTAGAAAATTTGTCATCAACCATGCAAACCAGTGTTTATCAAAGTTAATTTCACACAGGTTGGTCTATAGCGGGCTTTCTCCACTATGGCGCTATCAATAGTTTTGGCTGAGTAATTGTTTGCTGTCTTGTGCATTACTGAATGTTGGCAACTTCCCCAATCTCTACCCACTAGATCACAATATAACTTTTCCTTAAATATTCACATTTAATATTAGCATACTAAAATCCTAAAATGTCTTATTGCAAAGAAACCAATTTACTTTTGTTTAATTTAACATTTTCCAAATATTTTGACCACAGAATCATCTCGGTATCTCAGTAATTACTATTATACATTTCTGCACTTTGTTTTAAAGCACACGGGGATATTCTGGTGAAACTGAATGTTTACACAACCACTTCATTCACTTAGAAGAAATTCTTAAAGTTTCAGAGTTTTTACTAAGTGTTTGTGTATATATATATTATATATGTACTTTTAAGTTAAAAAATGTTTTCCATTTAAATTATAATAATAGGCACAACATCAACCAGAGTAAACTAACAAATTTTTATAGCATATAATGGCTTACAAAATTATCTTGCAGGTGAGAAATAATAGAAAAAAATATATATATAGATCTCTGTCCCTGGTTCTTAGCACAGAGGTCCTAAAGCCCTTGTAATTTTCTAAGCGATAAGATCACTAAACATTTTTCTGTTTTGTTTTGTTCCAAAGTTTGGTCTTTAACCCTGGTCCTGACACAGAGGTCCTAAATCCTTGGATTTCCTGGGTGTTAGGAGTATCTTTTGTTGTAATGAGATGACTCTTGGTTGGCTCCTGTATAGTTTCAGGTTGGGGGCTGGTCACCAGAAAGACAAACCCATGATCAGAAGCTTGGAATTTTCATCTGGGGAAGGAGGAGAAACTGGAGGTTAAGTTAATGATCTATCATGCCTACATAATGAGGCCTCCTAAAAATCTCAGTGGTGTCTGGGTTTGAAGAATATTTGGAATAACAAGTATGTGGCGGTGTTGGGAGAGTGGTACGCCCAGAGAGCACATGGAAGCTCTTTACCTCCCCACATTCTTGCTCTATGCATTTCTTCATTTGGCTGTTTGTATCCTTCATTATATCCTTTATAATAAACCAGTAAACTTAAGTGTTTTCCTGAGTTCTTTGAGCCACTTTATCAAATTATTGAACCCAACAAGTGGACCCGGAGGACACTGATTCATTACCAGTCAGAAGTGCAGGTGACGACCGGGGACTTGTGATTGGTATCTGCAGTGGGTGCAGTCTCATGGGACTGAAGAATTATCTTGTGAGCTCTGAAGCTCACTCCAGGAAGACAGTGTCAGAGTTGAATATAGGGCACCCAGTTGGTGTTGCAGAGAATTGCTTGATGTTGAAAACCCAGAGATCTGGTGTCAGAAGTGAAGTGTGGTAGTAAGTGTGAGATTAAAGGAGAAACACAGCAAATGTTTTCCCCCTTTATGGCAGGCACTCATTATCTCCTTTTCAAGATACGGTTACCAGTATTATTCTTGTTTTATTAAGTGAAGAAATAGAGTCTTAAGAATGTGAAGTGACTAATTCAGGGTCTTATAACTTCAGGGTGGGGAGCGGAAATCCAAACTACTTTCTCAGATTCCATGCTTTCAGTTGCCTCTTCTGCCAACAGGGTACACATTATAGAAGTAGCCATTTCAGCATACTGCCACCTCTCTCCCCTTGGGTACCAGTCATGTGGGAGGATGTGATCACCCCTCCTTGCCCATCTCCAGGGGTAATTAGCTTCCTCAACTCAGTTTAAATCTATCCCATATTCACAGTGACTTCTGCAGCGACAGACCCCTAATCCAGGCTGAAACTACTCAGAGGATGGCATTTGAATGACTTCTTTAGGAGTCCACACTTAAGTTGGTCTAGTCAGAGAGGGGTCTAGGACGTCAGTACAATCGCTGGGGAAAGAAGTCTTTTGGTCAGGTCAGGCAGAAGGTCAGGCGATCAGGCGGAAAGCCTTGGACTGCTGCAGATTTCTGCTGCCATGTGGAGAGTTCACGTGCATGAAAACCAGCACATGAAAGCCACGCCCAGAAAATCCAAGAGAAAGAGACGCAGAGCCCCATTCGGATTGCCTAAAGCCAGGTCTACCACTGGAAATTTTCAGTAATCTGACAGATAATTTCCTTTGCTGTTTTGCCCATTTGTGTTTGGGTTTCTGTCAATTGCGGCAGAAGTCACTGTTAGTGATATACTTGAAATGGAAATAGTAATAAATGGCATCGTTTCAAAAGTTAGCTATCACAGCAGAAAAGATATTCGATTGAAAATTGTTTTATAAATTTTAAACTGCCATGTACTTATATTATCAACATAATAGGTGTTTATAAATATGTGTTTATATATCCTAATTTAGGTGTGTCTAAACTAGATTGCTGTTAATCCCAAATTCTGAATCAGAATAAATGAAATTCCAGGAGACATAGTTAGATGCAATTAATATGGTACATTAAAGAATGCTATGGACTTCTAGCTAGCTGCCAGATTAAAAAAAAAAAACATCTGGAGAGAATAACATGGGCGTAGTTTCCTGAAAGGAGAACAGTCAGTGTGAACAAAGCATTTAGTATGTAACACAGTGTAATGGTATTTAGGAAATTCAGCTCATGCAATAAGAAAAATAAGATATCAGTTGCATTATTTTCTCAAAAAACAGTTGAATGATCCTTCTTAATTACTTAATTTACTGTAGAGAAGCTAAAATTGAGAAAAAGATTAAAATCAACCCAAATATTTGTCCAATTTTTCCACAGATTCTTAGAATTATTTTCCTTTCAATTGCATATCTAAAATCTAGTTCATGTAAGAGACACATTTTAATATTTCTGCAGCTGATAATTATTCCAATTTGGCTAACTTTCAGTTCTTTGAAGGACAGACACATTCATAATAGTGGGTAACAAAGAATGCTTTTTAAAATACCGTCACGTACCAGTGTCATTCAAAGAAATGCCCAAAGTGTCACAGGCTAAATCCCAGGGTGATTTGTTAACTCATAACCTGGAGGAGCTATGAAATAATAGCTACCAGAAGCTATTGCCTAGGACAATAAAGATGGTTCAGAATCATTCAGAACCCACTTTTATTATCTTAGGCAGTAGCTTTCATTTACAAGAAAAAAAATAAAACAACCTCAAGTAAAAGGGAAGAGGCTGTATTGACATGGTCACCTTCTAACAGAGTCTTGCAGAGAAAGGTATTCCTGGAAATACAGTACCTCAAAGACCTCAACAGCAATAATTTGGGGATCTTTATTGTATACCTTGCTATGCCAACCATATGATGCAAATACTCTCTACATGCCTACTTTTAATGCCCTATGCAAATAAAAATGTTTCCTTACCCTTTGCTTTATATTTTTTTCTCTTATCTAATTGCTCTGCTTACTCATAGTTTCTATTACCTCATAACTTTGGCAGAGTCTGCCATTGTCTTTCCAGGCTGATTTCTACAACATTTCACTTTGGTTCCGCTGCTAAATGACTCATTCCCCTAGAATTTCCTAGTTCTGATCCTCAAAAGACTCTCACTTACTGAGCTCATCTTTTGTGAGCCAGGCCACATCACAGTATCCTCATCAACTTTTGGATAGTCTGCCTGAAGTCTGAAGTCCCACCTTTTGGCTGCGGAGGTGAAAAGCTGTGCTATAAGATATTTATAAGGCAGTTCATCTTGGTAAAAAATATATTTATGGAGAACAAGATACTTGACATGTATAATATGGTTTAGCTCTTGCTGACCAGTAGAGTAATCTCTCTACATCCCATCCACAATTTCAAAGTTTTCCCCACCTAACACATTTCATCTATTACACGTAGTGTAAGTACACCAAAATCTTGCAGATAGAATACTGTGAATTTTGTGTCAGCTCCGCCTACTATCTCTACAGGCAATGTCAAAAGGTCAAATAAAAAACTACTTGATGATATTTGAATCTGCAAGATAATGGTCAAGACCACTGATCTGAAGCTAGATTATGAAATCTGGCTCTGACATTTAATATCTGGGCAATTGTCTTAAACTCTTTATTTCTTAGTCTGTTAATCTACAAAATGAATATGCTTCTCACCTACCCTATAAGATGTTGGGTAGAATTAAGTGAGTCCATACACCTAAAGTACTTCAAAAAGTACTGGAAACATATGATGTTAGCTACTATTTTAAATAGTACTATTGCAATATATTCAGTTTTCATTTGTCTCCTTTCTGCATGTGTAACTTCCAGAATTAAACCCCACTAAATAAGTGATGTAAAATAGTAGTAAAAGCCTAAACTGTCATAACAGCTAACTTTTATGAAAGAAAGAAGTATGAAGAAAATTTCACTTCCAAGTATCATTCATTTGCTCTGGTCCTGAACATACATTGCATTTCCTAGAATAGCTCACTTACCTTGAAACATATGGTTCCTGTGGTTCATACTCTAAGGGCATTTATTTTTGGAAGGCAAGATATTTAACAGGATGAGTAACTTCAGAAACATTCGCTTTCTGCCCAATTCTGTTAAAGTAAAAATTCCTGATATTTCTGTTCTCCAGAAATCACAGATCACGATTTTATTAACCACATCATACCAACACACTACTGCTGCTTAACCAGTAACTTCAGAGGAAAAATCCTATTGACATGGACCAGACGCCATCTCTGGACTGGTTACTGTGGTTAGAGAGTAGATTAAACAGGTTGTCCAGGCCTGAGCCACACAGATCTCATGGGGCTAGAGCATTGGTCAGCCCTGTTAGAACCACACAGGAGAGGAATGAAAGTAGTTCCAAAATAAAATCGAGATTGTTAGAAGAAAGAGTTAATGAATAACGATCATGCAAATATCACAAAGCAAGACTCTTGGAGAATCTGAGATGTGTTTTGGTCCAGAAGATAAAAGAGGACAGGCAAGCAGCCTCCGACATGAAAGACTGCAGGATGGGGTTGGGGGTGAGGAGGGCAGGCTGTGTTTTAAATTTATCTCATGCATTATAACTTTTCTAAAATAAAGTAAACATTTGTCATATATAAAAGTGTATAAGAATATAGTTAACCCTTGAACAACACAGGTTTGAACTGCATGGATCCATTTAGAGGTAATTTTTTTTCAATAAATACTGAAAATGTGTTTTCCTTATGATTTTCTTAATGATGTTTTCTTTTCTCTAGTTTACTATAAGAAGAGACTATATAATGTATATAGCATAAAAATAATGTGTTCTATGTTGTCAGTAAGGCATTCAGTCAACAGTAGGTTATTAGTAGTTAAGTTAATGGGAAATGAAAAATTATACATGAATTTTTCACCTGTGTGGGGGAGTCGGTGCCCCAACTGTCAAATTGTTCAAGGGTCAACTGCATACAAGCTTTTCTCTCCTGTTGAAAACTCTTAGAAAATATGAACAATGCCCTCCCTACTTTACAATCATCATTTGGTATAATTTAGCTATTAATTATAGAGCACTGAACCTTACAATCACTTAGACATTTCTTCAAATGCTCCAAAATTAGGGCCGTGTGTGTTCAACTAAAGAGAAAGCATAATAGCATCCGACAGTTATAGCTTATTTATGTCCACACAGCAAGGCCTGTTTGTTTGCTCCCACTGACATAAGCTCACATATCTGTGCTTCTCGTTAAAGTTAGGTAATATAGTAGTAGTGAACAACACCTGTATATAAGCCTCCTATGGATACAAATGCAATCATTAGAAGGTCTGCTTGATCATATAAATCATTCCTCCTGGATTGCTGAGGAGTAAAAACTAAAAGCAGTTAATACAGCATCTTGGCATCTTTCATTTGTCTTTATTGATGCTAAATGTTGCCAAGATGAACAGAAGTTCTAAGGGTTTGCATTGGATGCAACTGTATGACTTCGCCTACCTTATGTTTTCATGAATCATGGAAAGCACAGATAGAAAGCAGTTGGCTTGCCACCCCCAAGGTAAAAGTGCATTTTTGTTTCTATTGCATTCCATATCCTTAGACTCTCCTTCATCAGAACTAAGAACTTGTTCTTTTGAGCTTTGGTAGTGTCAGCAGGGATAGATGAAAATGAACACACAGAAAAGTCCTTGATTATATTCTACACATCTGACCCTCAAATATACTCAAATAAGACTTAGGTTTTCCCAATTCTTTTTACTACCTGTCCCGGTAAAAATGCCAAGTGTAAGCACAAAGGCACCACCAATAAGTTAAAGACATTAAATAATTATCCAAAATGAATGCATTTTCTTAATCATTGATCAAGACTTTTATAGGAAAAATGATAAAGGTATCCACCATACTTGTTAATAAAAATTCATGGGCAGTGAATAGATTGAGGGATGAAAAATTAAAGCTGGGCCCACTCAGTCTAAATTGAGAATCCTGACATAGAATTGTCACAGTGACCTTTTCACTATCTCCACTGAATTTACTTCAATATGGCTCCCTTTATCCACAGATAGAAAGGAGGAAACCACTTCCTGTGGAGGTTGAGACTTACATGCTTGTCTCAAAAGAAAGGTCAAGAAAGCTGCATACTGATCACATTCTAAACCTTTTGCCCAGGCCCCAGTGGAAGCCCAGATTAATGAGATTGGTAAACTCTGACTTACTCTTTAGGACAGTTAGAGAAAAACACTCCATGGTGATCATTCAAGGTTAATAGGAGATGATATCAGCACCTTAACTGTCTATTGTTCCAAAGACTTTCAAATCATAATGGAATAGGCAATGGAAAATGTGCAAACCTTCCTTTCTTTCTCTTTACTTGAGTGAGAGGAGGACTTCGTAGTCAAAGGTCAAATTTCTGGAATTAATTAATAGGTCAAAGGTTAGAAAAATGTTATATTTATCAAAATTATTATTGATTAAAGTATTTTTATCCATGCCCTTGATATGACAATTTTACATTCAAATGACCCATTTATGATGCACTAGTATTTCTAATGTTTCCTCCCACTTTTTCAACTTAGGGTGAAAATGGAAATTAGTCATAAAATGTTCAAAGTGCTTGTAGAAAAAAATCCCATTTTAACAGCAACTCAAACAATAGATGCATGTTGTTTGTTTATATTAAGAAGTATAATATTTAACATTTAAGAACATTAATCCCCTAAGGATATTTATGTCCTAATTCTCAGAATCTGTGAATATGTTATCTTATATGGCAAAAAGGATCTTGTAGATTATAATTAAGAATTTTGAGATGGGGAGATTATATCAGATTATCTGGATGGTCCCAATATAATGATGAGCAAAGGTCTTATAAGTGAAAAAGGGTGGTGGAAGAGTCAATCAGATAAGATGTAATAGCAGAAGAAAAATTAGGAGATGATGTAAATGCTGGCTCTCTCTTAAGAAGGAGCCAAAGAATGACTGTGGCCTCTAGAAGGTGGGCAAGGAAAGGCAAGGGATCCCCCAGCCCAGAGCCTTGAGAAGAAATGCAGCCCTGCTGATGCCTTGATTTTAGTCTTGTGAGATGCATTTTGGACTTCTGACATCCAGAAGTGTAAATATACACATTTGTCTTATTTAATTCACTTATCCTGTTTTGATCCAGTAAAGTTGGGGTACTTTGTTATAGCAGCAATAAGAAACTGATAGGTGGTCTAAAAACTTTATTATCAAATGATTGCAAAGAATATATATATATTTTAGGGAATATATATTTTCCCTAAAACCTAATTTCTTGCACATTGTTAAAATGATTATCAACAAATCTTAGTTGGCTAACTCTTACTTTTCAAAGAATTAGGTCACCTGAAGACTCAGCAAAGACCCGTGATTAAAGTATTAAATTATTTCCTACTCACGCTCAAACTGATACATGTTTTCTACCTTACAAGTATTTGCAACTTCATCAATTTTTAAAAATCTAGTGATCTAAAATTAAGTATACTTTATTTACTATGTCACCCAGTTCATTACTGGCAATCAATAAAATGGTATTCAAAAACAAGGAACAATGTTTAAGTTCTTGTTTTATTTTGAGATAGACTATAAAATAATTTATAACGAATCCTTTCAAGGATGCTAAGAGCTAAAACTAGTAAATGTACATTAAAACAAGAGTTGGGTAACTTTTAAAGTTCCTCAAAGTTGAGAGGGTTATTTAAAATATGCAATGGAGGCAAACAAAATTACCAAGATGGGACTACATTTTTATTTTAGAAAAATATAATAATGAAATGTTTCGTTATTGCATCAAACTTAGGAAATTTCACATGCTGATTTTAAACATCACGTGTATGAACTCGGAGATGTTATCACTGTAGCCCTGGCTGAGTAGTTCAGCTAGTTACGGCATCATTCCTAACATACCAAGGTTGTGAATTCCATCTTCGGTTAGGACACAATATGAGAAGCAACCAATGAACATATAGCTAAGTGGAACAACAGATCAATGTTTCTCTCTCTTGTCTCTCTTGCTTTCTCTCTCTCTAAAAAAAAAAAAATCAATTAGGTAAAAAATAAAACACATACTTGTTTAAAAAATGGTATCACTGTTAATTATCACTAGTTGGATAAAGAAGAAGCTTTGATATTTTTTTTTAGGAGAGACTATGTTTTTAATTCCCTTGCATTTGTTCAAGAAAAATTTTAACCTCAGACTACACCTGTGCCCTTAGAGATAACAATAATATTATTCCTATCATCAAGGACTAAAGTGAGTATGAGAAGCTCCAGATGGGTATTGAATGTATAAGTTTAAACACTTTCCTGGGGGATTAGGGTGAGAATGAAGTATGTTTTATCTTATACTATAAAGCTTCACTGAGAGGGTCAGTAAATTCTTGCTCAAACTGGGAATAATTATTTGAAAATTTTAGTATGAGAACTTCAAAAAAGAAAATAATTTGGTTGACCTGGGACCCATTTGTAATCTGAAGGTGACCACACTTCCATGACTGTGCAACCTCTACCTTCAGAGCTACACCAAAAGTTCTGATGGTCTATACAATTTAGGCAAAATATGGCAACAAGCATTTTTTAAAATCAAGGTATATATGCCTAGAGAAAAAAACATGAGTTACTTCTAGGTAGTTTGTGTTTATATGCTTTTAGATTAAAATTCTATATAATAGATAAAAGTATACTTAGTATAATCATAAAGAGATGCTATTTTGTAATCTGCTTTTTCCACCTGATTCTACACATTAATCCTCATCTAATGACATTAGTTTGTGTCTGAATACCTGGATACTATGTGAAAAGCCATTAACTGAAAACATATTTCTATTGATTTTATTGGGGAAAATATAATATGCTTAAATCCCTGCCAAAATAAAAAATATTTCATTTAAATAAGCTTATATAAATAATTAACAATAATCTGGAAGTAAACAAATACACTTTGTACATAAAATATAATGCAATGTATGTTGATTTTACCCACTTTATGAGGAAGAGACCTGGTTCAGGGTGATGGATGGGTGTGAAGGTGTTTCTGTGGAATGTGTTTCCATTCTATGTTTTTCATTAGCAGATCTTCAACCCTTTGGTTCCAGTCACCTTGCACTCCAACTGCTCTTACAAATAAAGTTATAGTGCAGACAAACACATTGAAGGCAAAAGTTCAAAAAATGAGAGTGTTTCAAAACATGGGGGAGTGTTGGGTATGCCCAAGGGTGGAAGGTGCCAGTGCTGTGTCTCCTTCAGAAACAACCTAGTTTATGAAACAAGATGGTACTACATTTGTGTGCAATAGCAACTGTGAGAAAAATTATCTATGAGAAACACTGTAGAACTTTGTAGGGTAATACAACAATTAGATAAAAAAACTTTAAAAATGTTTATAACCTTAGACCTAATTAATAGTTCTACTTCAAAGAATTTATTTTAAAAGATTAGAAATTTATGTACATATAAGATTATTGCTGTGTTCTTTAGAGTAGTGAAACAATCTTCATGTCTAAACAATAAGGAGATTTGTTAGGCAACTTAGATATATCCATATGTTGGAATAATTCAGGCCATTGAAATAGATCTTAAATAATAGTTAACACTATTATTATTATTGCTAAATTAAGACAAATCAGATTATAGTATAATCAAATCAATCTCAATTTTATAAAATATTTCTGTAAATGTAGATTTATTTTTAGAGAATTTTGAACAGAAGTAAACTAAATATCAACTGTAATTTTCCATGCTGCGAAAATCTGGGTGATTATATCATCAGTATTCTTTACTATATTCTACTATTTTTCAACAATTAACAATACTTTAAAATATTTATAAAATGAGACATTGAATGGAAGTGGTTTTTAAGATAATCTGATATAACAAAAGACTACAACTGAGAAATAAGCTCTGGTAAGAATCATATTTTGATATAAGCTTAAAGTGATCAGAATGTTGATTAAGAAGTTGGTAATTGAAAGGAGAGATTATTTCTAAGGAATTTTAAAGGACAAATTTAGCAAAATTACTCAATGAAAAGTTAGCAAAATGCTCAAAGTAGTAGTCATTGAAAATTTATTTTTAAATAAGGAAGAAAATGGATAATTTTTTTCTTAAATCTACCACTTTAGCTAGTTGGATAGTTCAAACATTTCTGGACTTTCTAAATGTCTTATAATGAAGGACTAAGTACTTTCTTGCTATCATTAACTTTTATGCAGTAGCCATCATAGAGCCTTACTCAAAATGATTTGGAAACCTTGTTTGTAGATTTCATCATTGGCAAAGCCTGCCATATCACGTGGACATAATTGAGGAGCCCTGATGTTGGCCAGGGATTTGGGTTAATATAAAGTGACTGGTTGTTCAACCTTATTATGTGTTCAATAATAAGTACCTTTCATCTTCCTACATTTTGTTTTATGAAAATAAACACATATGGGATTAATTAAATATTTATAAAACATCTGTACTTGTAGATGTACACATATTATTTTTAATTCAAACCCTTAGAGGGCATAGATATGAAATAAAAAGGAAAAAAAAGTACAACTTAGATATTTTGATTCAAAATTTTGATATAAATTGGATTGAATTTAGCATATTCTAAGGATTTATTTCAAAGGATTCAGTGCAATTTTTTAAAGAGGAATATAATAAATACTATATTGAGACTTTGCCCAAAGTTCATAATTATCTCAAAGAATCACTCCAGGCCACCTGGAGGCAAAATCACAAAGCAGGGAAAGTTTGCACTCAGTATTTCCTTCCCTATTACTCTTCACCTTTAGGAATAAATCTATTACCCTAGGCCCTGAGCTAACCTGGACGCTTATACGAAGGCTTTCCTTCTTACCCCCAAAATAGATTTTCTGTTTATCCCACAAGATTCAGTACTATGCTTTCCTGATAACCCCAGTATAGGGGTAGGTAATTGTTCACCCCTTCTGAGTTCTAGTCATTGGTTTCTGTTTGAAATGGGATTATTCACATAGTGAGTGATTACCCCTCACCAGCAACCATGCCCAGAGCATAATGCACAAAGTCTTAAGCACGTACACACCTCACACAGGATCAGAAGCTGCTCGAAACAGATATGTCACACTAGCAATGCAGACTGGCTTAGAACACAAAACTGAGAAATGTTCTTCTGGTGGTGATAGCTGAATAGCCCTGATGTGTTAGTTAGTGAACTGACACAAGAGTACGACATTAATTTTAAAAGGGAAAATAGGGATGAAAAGAGGGACAGTAAATAAAGGTTCTATATAATTTACGTTTTATAGGATGACCTCTGTGGCTGAGTGGTTTATACAGTATGTATTTGTTTTGTCTTATTCATCTTTGTTCCTTTCTTAATATTCTGTTTGATTCACCTTGTAAATTATACATGACCAATGCAACATTGAATCAGGTGATTAATGGGAGATCTACCTAGAAAAAAAATGACATACTTCCCAAATTTATGACTTTGGTTTACAGGTGTCCCCGTGGAAATCTTGAGGTCATGTTGTAAGGGAACAAAGCATCATCGAACATGAAGTAGGAGAACTGCCTGCAGAATTGATCTAGGAAAACTCTCCTCATTTAAATTAATGCAGTGTCCTAATTCGTAAGAGGAAGACAAAAACAAAAAAACAATTGACATGAACTAAATAAATCCCAATTTCCTAAAACACTCAAAAGTATATTATTGATATTCAAATAAAAAGTATATTTCTTCTTTTGCTAAAAAATTATTATACTTTTTGTAACTGCCTGGAGGTATAGATTGTTATGTCCCTGCCTCACAGATGTATTAGTGGAGGTGAGGACACAGACATATAGAAAAAAATGAAAGATTTGCTCAATGTCACCTAGTCAGTTAATCAATGGGGAATAAAGAGAGAAAAATACAGCCCTGCCTTCAAATCCTTGGCAGGTACCTGAGCAAAGTGTAAATCCCACTGTATGGAGTATGCTTATATGCATGCTTATAAACCAAAAATATATTTTAAAAAGAAGATTATTTTCTTTTTATGTGCATATTTTTAACTTTTTTACTCAAATTATTAGAGATGTGCATTTTACTATTTATTTTTAAAAGAAATCTACAGAATCCAAGTATTTCAGAACTTCTTGGAATCTCCTAGCATTTGTTGTCAATCTTGAATCTAGGAGTATCTTCTAATCTTACTAGAGAGAACAATAATAAATACACTTTGCAAACAAAATACCTTTTGACACACATATAAACACTTCACTATTAATTTCCTCAAAATCAGTGAAGTCCTTACATCTTATAGGTCATTGTGCTTAGAACTAAAGTTATAACAAAATAATAGACATAAGCTTGTCCCCAAAGTTTTTACAGTTTATGTGGTGAAATGACATTTATTTATATCCTTGAAAATTTCCATGCCCAAACACACAGTAACTTCTGGCACCCTCAGTTTCTGACATTGTCTAAATGAGACAACACTGGCTAGCACAAGTTCAGTGCCAACGAGTAACATGGAAAATGAATGCAAAACTGAAAATTGAAAATAAACCCAGTTCTACAAATATTGTAAAATAAAACGCCTCACTGTACAAACAGTAAAGGATCTTAAAGCTGCATGAAGTGAACACTCTGTACACTATGTCAGAGCAGAGTTTGAGTCATGGGTCTGGCAGGCATTGTCTGATTTCTGAAGACATCATTTAACCACAGACACTATTCTCCACTGGAGTTGGTTTTGGCATTTGGAGCAGGATAATTTTTGTTGAGTCTGCCTGAAAATTTGCAGGATATTTCCCACCTTTTCCTCCCGATGTCAAAGGTCAGAACTTCCTTCCATTTATTTCTTGACATCAATCCCCTCACTTTTTGCAATAAATTGGATAGAGGTTAGCAATGGGTAGGTGATGCTGTCCTCATTGAGAGAGTTACTAACCACTCTTTGAACACTATGTGCCATGTATTCCCTTGTTTATAGTGAGACTTTTATTTCACAAATCAATTTACTTTTCTTTGTTTTGAATTTCTCAAATTCCTTGCAGCTTGCAACATAAGAATCATACAGATGATTCTCTTTGTGGTGGTGTTGATATTGTATGTTTTTATTTTCTTGTGCCACCAGTATGACCACTATGTGTGAGATAAGTTTTGGAGGGTGTTGGAGAAAGAGGTGATGAACAGCAAGAAGCAAAGGATACAGTGGGTTGCAAAACACGCATGACCTTCCCTGCGATGCTCATTTCTCAAAACCCTTGTCTTTAAAGACCAACACAAATACCAAAGTACTTTAAAAAAAAAACCCTCTCCTCCCCCCATTAGTGAATTTATACTATGTATGACACAAAACTGTGGGAAAAACAAATATGTTGCATTAGAGAGCAATGGGGTACAGTAGAACAAGGTGCATTTTAATAAGAATAAATGCTAAATCTTACCAGACAGATCTAAATACTCAACTGTTTAAGTGCAGAATAATTTAAGTTCAATAGCATATATTAAAAAGACGATGGAAGAGTCTCAAACTTCTATAAGCTATAACAGCTAAAAGGAAGTTAACTGTGATTACCAATGTATGTTAAAATATAAAGGAACCCGAGTGGTATTCCTGAGATTTTAGGATAAGGCTGATCTTCTTAAAATCAGAACATCAAGTTTCTATCTCATCACATGTATCTTTCAGAGGATCCTTCTGTGCCCCTCGCCTGTTGCCCTATGGGCTTCCCTCTCTGCCTCAAGTTCTTCATGTACCAGTGGAAACAGGGAGGCAAGGACTGTTAAGAACAGAATTGTGAGTAAGCTGAAGTTGATCTTGGAGAGCTGCATTTAATCTTTCTTTCTTAGTAGGTTTTAAGATTTTATATCCACTTTCTTTTGTGAAATTTAATTTAATCATATTCCAAGACATTCTCATTCATTTTGTGATTGAGCTCCATCTTCTCAAGTGGTAAGAGGATTGGGCTGAATACAAATAGGTAGATGACCTTTACCCAGTGATGGAATTGTGAGGAAGATTTATGATCTTGAATGGATTCATGTGTATACAGATGGCAAATCCCAGCATTTCCACTCTCCGCCACTGCCTAATTTCCTTCTGCCACATTGCTCTGCTGTAGTGTTCATTCACTGTCTTCTCAGTGTGTTTCAGTTGACAGGAACGTTTACAAATGAAATCTTTACTAAAGATGAAGTAAAAAAAAAATTTCTCCTTCAGGGTCTGAATTTAGGTATCTGTCTTTTCTCATAGGGGCTGATGATATCTCGGATGTCTAGAAGAGAACAGAGAATCATCTGTTGGCAGAAGAGAAAAAAAAATGTACGCAAGGTACTGTATATTTGCACTTTTTCCCCAAACCCTAGACATGAGAAATGTTTACATTAAAGTGACAATGCTAAGCATCTAGGTGCATGTTTATTATTATTATATGCAAAAGTTGCATTTGGAATGAACTTAGGGATGACACTTTAAATGGCCACTTGTCTTCTCTGAAAATCTTTTTAAAAATATAATCTAGACTATCAAAGTTAGTGACATGGTGTAAAAATTAAACTAGTTAGGCAGTGCATTTTAAAATTATCACTGACATTTAGTCTGCTTCCAGTATCATTTTCATTTCCTTGATGCAGAGAGAGAGAGAGAGAGATACATATTGAAGTATACCTATAATTTTCAGTTTTAGGATATTTGTCTTTATATTATAGTCGTCTTAAATTTTTTTAACTTAGGAGAAAATTATGTGCCTACAAGACCTACAAAAATTCTGGCTGAATCAGCAGAATAACCTGTCTGGCTTCTGTGTATCTCAAGTTCATCATTACTAACAAATTGGCTCTTGTGAATGGCCTGGGTTGGGTCATTTTAATGATGTGTTACAAAATATATCTGAGCTGTAATAAACAGTCTCTCCTTTGTTTAAAAGAAAGAATAAGAGAGAGAGCAAGAACAAGTAAAACGTTTCCTGTTGCAAAGTGATCACTCTTAAACAATTTATGAACTTTTTACAGCATTCCTCTTTGACTAGCCACCAGCAGCCAAATACACCCAGGGTGAGGTGTGTATGAGTGTATGCACACACACTGTCTAGCTTCTCAGAAACACTATTGAACTCACTCGGTATATTTCTTCACATATTTAGCATCATAATAACATGGGTGACAGGAGAGTTTAGTCAACAGAGAAAAGCACACTTTCCGATTTGCCTAAGCTTTAAACGTCTACTACATGGCGGGTAAACACACCTTCTAATTCTTAGCAGAGTCGAAGTATAGTTTTGTTGCCACTTGTGTTTGCATTTCACCTGTTTTAATGTAAATGAGAGCAAAGGGCACATGCTATCTTTATTTTTACTTTTAATGACACTTCCGTTGGATCCCACACCTGAACAGGAATGATTCTGACGCAGATTCAAACTGCAAATTTAAATTAATTTTGCCTTTAAAAACTATAGCCAATACATTGTGCAATAAATCTCCAGAACTTTTTTATCATATAATTGGAATTTTGTACCTTTTGACACATTTCACCCATTTTTCTCTGCCCCCTCAACCTCTGGCAATCATCAAACTGTTCTTTGTTCCTGTAAGTTTGTTTTCTGTTTGTTTGTTTTTTTTAATTCCACATGTGTGTGAGTTCATATAGTATTTTTCTTTCACATTCCAAAGACATAGTTTCTCACTTTATCCTGTTGTGTTTTTAACTAGATATGTGGTGATGAGAGTTCACATTCCTGATCTTCCTTTTCTTATTAATTAATTAATTAACTTTAAATGGAGATGTAAAGAACATAAAACATTGTGTAAGCGTAAGGGATGTAACATCATATTGATCTGAAACATGTATGTTGAAATATAATTGCTATTATAGCATTCACTAACACCTCCATCATGCAACATAATTATTTCTTATAGTGCTGGGGAAAATTAAGATCTAGTCTCTTGCCAGGTCATATGATTATAACACGGTTTTGCTATCTATAGTGTATTAGATTTCCATCGATGAATTTATCTAAGGGTTGCAGGTATGTACCGTTCAACAACACTGTTCCTTTTCTGCCATCTTTCAGTCAGTCCCTGGTAACCACCATTTCATTCTTTTACCAAGTTTATTTTTTTTCCACATATTAATAGATATCATTTAGTATTTGTTTTACTGTGTCTGACTTGTCTCACTTAACACAATGTCCTTCAGGTCTACCCATGTGGTTGCAAAAGGCAAGATTTTCTTGTTTCCTATAATACTATGGCTGAATACTATTCCATTGTGTGTGTATGTGTGTGCTGCCACATGTTCTTTATCTAATCAGCTGTTGACACTTAGGTGG
Organism: Mormoops blainvillei; assembly: GCA_004026545.1. NCBI lineage: Eukaryota > Metazoa > Chordata > Mammalia > Chiroptera > Mormoopidae > Mormoops > Mormoops blainvillei. Next base: position 3,261 of record PVJD01010538.1, on the reverse strand, counting down.
TTTGTGTATCTGGACTATTGTGAATAATGCTGTAATGAACATGGGAGTGCAGATGTATCTCTTCTGCAATCTGTTTTCATTTTCTTTAGACATACTATATTGGCTGGACCAGTTTACAATACCACCAACAGTGCACAAGGGTTTCCTTTTCTCCACATCTTCACCAACACTTGTTATCTCTTGTCTTTTTGATGATAGCCATTCTAACAGGGGTCAGGTGACATCTCCTTGTGGTTTTGATTTGCATTTCCTGGATAATTAGTAATGTTGAGTACCTTTTCATGTGCCTGTTGGCCACCTGTATGTCCTCCTTGGAAAAGTGTTTATTCAGTTTCTATACCTATTTTCAAATTTGATTATTTATTTTATGCTATTGAGTTGTATGAATGTCTTTTATGTATTTTAGATACCCAGTATTAAGACTTTATCAGGTATATGATAAATGTTGCCTTTTCATTTTGTTTACGGTTCCCTTTGATATATAGAAATATTTTATTTTGAGGTAGTCCCCCCTTATTTTGATTTGTTGTCTTGCTTTTAGTATCAAATCCAAAAAATCATTGTCAAGATCAATATCAAAAAGTTTATTCTCTGTGTTTTCTTCTAGGAGTTCTTTGGTTTTAGCTCTTATGTTTAAGTGTTCAGTCAATAGTGAGTTGATTTTTTGTATATGGCATAAATAAGATAAAGGTCCAGTTTCATTCTTTTGCACATGGCTGTCCAGTTTTCCTAATACCATTTATGAAGAGACTATTCTTTCCCCATTATATATTTTTGAATCCTTTGTTTTAAATGAACTGACTATATATTAGTGGGATTTATTTCTGGGGTCTTTTTCATTACTATAGAACCAGTTTTATGCCATCAAACTTCAAATTAAAAAGTCATTAAATTTGTATTTCTCTCTTTTATAAATATGGTAGTTTAAATATCAAGGTATGATGGGGATTTTATTCTTCAATGCCAAGACATTTAGAGGACCCCTTCTCCTCTGGTACCAACCTAGGATAGTTCTGGTGAGAAGACATACTTAGTTTGGTAAGACTGACTCAAGCATTCTTAAAGACAGCATCTCATTTTTAATCTGTGAATGAATCAATAGGAGTGTTGGAGAAGATAACCTATGAGATCATTTTTTTTGTAACATTCAAGGAATCTGTTCAAGTAGATCCCCTGAGGCCAAAGTTTAAAAGAAAGTACACAATGCACACAGAAGAAATTCTATGGAGTAATATCCTACTAATTTTCTGCACATGATGTATTCCAAGAATCTTGTTGAGGTCACACCCTTCATCAGAAATTAGAATAGCAGCTAAAAAAAAAATCTATTTTAGAGCACATTGAGGTTCTCCCTTGGGGTCCTTACTGACACCTTCACAAAATTCTGGAGAGGAGGAAAAAGAAGCAAAACATGCTCACCAACAGACAGACACACAGACACACACAAACATATGCTACCATCCCTTCACCATCTCACTGCCTGCCTGTACCTCAAAAAAATGTCAAGATCTCTCACACAGACAGGCAGAGGCTCCTGGAAGAGCAACCATTCGCATAGTACAGCTTGTTTTCATTGGCTCTCAGGATCCTGTTTCTATCAAAGGTGGCTGAGTACCTAATGTGTGCTAGGGACTGAGTGATTAGAAAACAACAACAATAACAGCAACAACACAAGGTTTACGCCTCTAGCAATTTTGGCTTTAAGCAATCGCTTTCAGAGTGGTGCTCCTCACACTTTAATGTGCTTAGGAATTATCTGGGGATCTAGTTAAAATTAGATGCTAATTAAATAAGTCTGAGGTAGAAACTAAGATTCTTTATTTCTGTCTTATTTTAAACAGAAAAGCAATTGATTTCTGTATATTGATTTTGTGTCCCACAACTTTACTGATTTATTTATTCCTTCTAACATTTTTTTTTTTTTGGTGATGTCTTTAGGGTTTTCTACATTCAGTATCATGCCTATAATTTGAATGCATTTTATTTATTATTCTTGTCTAATTTCCCTAGCTAGGACTTTCATTATTCTGTGGAGCAAAAAAGGGAAAAGTGGGTATCTTTGTATTTTTTCTGACCTTAGAAGGAAAGATTTTAGCCTTTCATCTTTGAGTATGTTGTTATCATTGGGCTTGTCATATATGGTAGAAAAGCATTTGACAAAGATCAACATACACTCACGATAAAAACTCTCAACAAAGTGGATCTAGAGAGAACATATTTTAGCAATACAGGCTAAATATGACAGCCCATAGCACATATCAGGTTCTTAGATTACTCAAGGGTGCTTTGCCTGATGTTGGAATATTTAGTCCTTTGATAGTTCCCAGCAGTGTACAAAGTCAGACTATGTATTGACACAATCATCTCCCCAAATAGCTATCTCCTACCCATTCATAGTTCACAGGGCTACCAGGGCAGATGATTCTTAAAACATTGACCCTCATCTTTTTACTCAGCAGGCATTCTTAATGGTGACTATTTTTCTCAAACTCCACCAAATAGAGTATCTAGAACTAATGTTAGCAGACTTAGAGTTTCACTGTCTTCTTCTAGACTGATTGTTGACACATTTTTCTAAAGACTTTATCTTCTATTGTTATTACCTCTTCTACCCTCAGTTATTGTTATCTATGGACTTCTAGGTTCTTTTCCACATTCATTGTACACTTCAGCTCCTGGTTCATGCTTTTCCCTTTCCTATGTATTGATACCATCCATGACACACGTCTTCAAATATCTAAAAGTTAATGGCTTCACCTGAACCCCAAGGCCATCAGTGCCTGCTTCCACGACTATGGGTGATCTCTTCTCCCACCTAAAATAATAATTTTTCTCTCTTCTGGCTTATTTCCTTCAGCATATATCATACTAAAAATACTTCTTAAACCTTTGCCCTGATTTCTTTTTAACAATCACACATTTCTCTTCCTTGAATAACAAAGCTACCAGATGGGGTAGTCTGAACATGATGTTTCCAACTCTGAAATTTTCATTTCCTCATCTGCAGTAAGGTTGTTTCTGCATCCATCATCCACAGAGCCTGGTCTTGTCAAGATCATCAAAGATCCTAGCTGCTAAGGGCATTGGAAACTTATTGTCACAAACTTTTTGAGGCATTAACATCACAAATAATCTCTCCATTTTTTAAAATGAAATTTTTATTTTATTTCTCTTAAACATGTACATGCTTTTTATTTTAATAATATATACATACCTATTTTTCTAGCCCAAGTGATCAAAATTTATTTTTTACAGTTGGTA
>PVJD01010537.1:0-52857 GCA_004026545.1 Mormoops blainvillei | reverse complement strand
TTCTGTTCCTCTTCTAGCTGTTTGCCGAGTTTGTTTTTGTTTCTTTTTTGTTTGTTTTTTAGGTTCAGTTGTTGATAGTTGTTTGTTGTCATTTTACTGTTCAAATTTTTGATCATCTTTTTCTTAGATTAGTCCACTTAATATTTCATATAATAAGAGCTTGGTGATGATGAATTCCTTTAACTTTACTTTGTCTGGGGAGCACTTTACCTGCCCTTCCTTCTAAATGATAGCTTTGCCAGACAGAGTAATCTTGGGTGTAGGTCCTTGGCTTTCATGACTTTGAATACTTCTTTCCAGCCCCTTCTTGCCTGGAAGGTTTCTTTTCAGATCAGCTGCTAGTCTTATGGGAAGTCCTTTGTAGGTAACTGTCCCCTTTTCTCTTGCTGCTTTTAAGATTCTCTCCTTATGTTTAATCTTGGATAATGTAATGATGATGTGCCTTGGTGTGTGCTTCCTTGGGTCCAACTTCTTTGGGACTCCCTGAGCTTCCTGGACTTCCTGGAAGTCTGTTTCCTTTGCCAGATTGGGGAAGTTCTCCTTCATGATTTTTTCAAATAAGTTTTCAATGTCTTGCCCTTCCTCTTCTCCTTCTGGCACCCCTGTGATTCGGATGTTGGAACATTTAAAGTTGTCCCAGAGGCTCCTTAGCCTCTCCTCATTTTTTTGACTTCTTGTTTATTTGTTCTGTTCGGTTGAATGTTTCTTCTGTTTGCTCCACATCATTGATTTGAGTCCCTGTTTCTTTCCCTTCACTGTTGGTTCCCTGTATATTTTTATTTCACTTTGCGCAGCCCTCCCTTTTTCCTCCATATTGTGACCATACTCCATCAGTTCTGTGAGCATCCAGATTACCAGTGTTTTGAACTCTGCATCTGTTAGGTTGGTTATCTCTTCATCGCTTAGTTCTATTTTTGGAGCTTTGATCTGTTCTTTACTTCGGGCCATTTTTTTTTGTTTGTTTTGGCACGCCTATTACATTGTGAGGTGTGGAGCCTTAGGTATTCGCCAGGGCGGGGCAACTAGTCACTGTCCTGTGGCGCCGTATGTGTGGGAGGGGTCAGAGAGGAAACAATGCCACTGCCTTGGCTCATGGCTGGCTTTCAGCTGCTTTCCCTGCTACCCACAAGCAAATTGGGACCTTTTTGTGCTGATTCCCAGGTGGGTGGACTCATTTATGTTCTAGGACCCTGTGGGTCTCTCAGATGAGCTCTCCTGTGAGACTGGCTGTTTCTTTTGCTGTCACAACCCCCACAGGTTTTTACAGGTGGAGGTTTTGAGGCTCTCTTTTCCCATGCTGGAACCCCGGATTGCACTGTCTCTCTCACGCCCCAATTGTTTCTCCCAGTTTATCCCCCCAAAAATGTGGGACTGCCTGATCCAACGGGTCCACCAGCCACAGCCTTGCCTCGTCCTCTCCGCCTCAGCTGCCAGTCTCCGCCCCTCCTACCTGGCTGAATAATGTTTCCTCTCCAACTCCTTAATTGTCGGACTTCCATACCGTTCAATATTCTGGCAGTTCTGGTTATTTTTTGTTTTTAAATTTGTTGTTGTCCTTTTGGTTGTGCGAGGAGACACAGTCTGTCTCCTACACCTCCATCTTGGCCGGAAGTCTCCATACCATTTTGAAGAGCATGCTGCAGTCTTGCATCATGCCCCACTCTGTCTGCCCAGGATGTGGGTCGTCCCTTTGCCCAGTCTGTCCACACTATATACACTGTACACCCATTACTTAGTAGCTGTTGCAGTTTTGCAGTGCTTTTGTTCAAGTAACTGTTTTTTACTGAATAGTGTCCCCAAAACCAAGAATAGTGATACCGACAATTGGATATGCCAAAGAGAAGCTGTAAAGTGCTTCCTTGAAGTGAAAAGATGAAAATTCTCAATAAGGACAGAAAAGAAAGTGTATGCTAAGGTTGCTAAGATCTATAGTATGAATGAGTTTTCTATCCGTGAAGCTATGAATGAAAAAGAAATTTGTGCAAGTTTGTTTGTTGCGCCTCATACTGCAAAAGTTACAGTTACACTGCATGATAAATCCTTAGTTGAGATGAAAAAGATATTGAATTTGTGGATGGAAGACATGAACAGAAAACACCTTCTGACTGACAGCAATGTGTCAGCACTGAGCCTCTACAAAACCTTCTGCACAAGGGGTCCCCTGGAACAAGTGACCACATTAATATAACTTTTATTACAGTATATAGTTATAATTGTTCTGTTTTATTATTAATTGTTGTTAATCTCTTACTGTGCCTAATTTATAAATGAAGCTTTATCATAGGTATGCATGTATAGGAAAAAATAGCATATGCACGGTCCAGTGCTGTTCACAATTTCAAGCATCCACTGTGGGGTTTGGAACATATCCCCCACAGATAAGCGGGGGCTGTTCTGTTTGGTTTTAGTTGAATTTCATCTATTTTTGGGCAAAAGGCCAATAACTAAGCCCATTTGTGCATGTAGTTGCAAAATATTAAAAAGAAAACAGGTTAATAATCTCCCTACCGCAAGACCATTTTATTGTAAATATACTAAGAACAGTAAAGAAAGTTTTACTAACTCTTTTGAACAGGTAATACATGGACGTGATACAAAATTCAGGAGGTATAAGAGTGTAGAGAAAAAGCTAAATCTCTCAGCCAACCAGTTCCCCTTCTCAGAGACAAGTTTCTAATATATCCTTCCTGTTGTGGTCTGTGAACATACTAACATTCAGATGTATAGATTTGTTTCATCTGTGTATGTGCATGTATACACACACATGAGTATTAAAAATTCTCAGGTTGTCCATAAAGGTTGGATTATTCTGTAACCTCATCAGAAATACATGGAAGTACCCTATTCTCCAGGGCTTGTTGTCAGACTTTGAGTTTTGCCAATCTGATAGGTGAAGAACATTACCTCAATGTAATTTTAATGTGTATTTCTCAAAACTGGTTATCTTTTCGTATGTATAAGAGCCATTTGTATTTCTTTCTGTGACCCTCTAGTATGTTTTTTGTGCATTTTTCAGTGGACTATTTATTGATCTCTCTCCAGTTTCTAGGAACTGTACATATTAGGGAAAACAGTCCTTTGTGATATGAATTACAAGTTTATTGTCCCAGTTCTATCATGTGTTTTCGACTTTGTGTTTTTTATTTCTTTCGGATGTGGTATTTAAACAAATGAAAACAGTTAACCAACTTGAATTTGCACCTTTTTTGTCTTTTTTATTTTTGCTTAGGAACCTGGCTGCTGTACCTGCCATGTACCTGGAGCATTGGTTTGGCAGCTGAACCGGGTTGTTTGCCAGATTGGTACATGTTAGCCCTCTTTGGCGCCGGAGCTGTTCTGATGCGTGGAGCAGGCTGTACAATTAATGATATGTGGGACCGGGACTACGATAAAAAGGTAACTTCACCCTCAAAAGGAACAGAGAGTCTCCTCTAAATTTTGCAGAATAACATGGTAGCATCATTTTTGAATGCTGCATAAAGCAACAGGCTCATTTAGTGTCCTCACTGAAATCCAGCATTAGAAGTGTCAATAACAGTTAAACAAATAGCTGGTGTTACAAAGTGCAGTATACTTCTTTTCTCAGCACAAGAGCGGCCATGGGGGCCAGGAGTGTACTTTATTTCTATGAAATGAATTAGGATTTAGAAGGCCAGGGTAAGGGTGTTAGGAGTGCAGTGAAAAATTCATCCGAACCTTTGAGTGTCTAAAAGAACTATCATCCACCCTGGCCAGTGTGACTCAGTTGGAGTGTCATACTTTAGACCAAATGGTCATGGGTTTGATTCCTGGTCAGGGCACATACCCAAGTTGTGGGTTTGATCCCCAGTGGGGACATGTATGAGAAGGCAGCTGATTGATGTTTTTCTCTCTCTTTCCCCTTCTCTCTAGAAAGCAATGAAAAAAAATACTTCCTCAGGTGAGGATTAAAAAAAAAACAAAATTAAAAAATTATAAATAAAAGAACTGTCATACCTTCCTTTGCAATGTATGTTAGATACATAACTATTCATATGTAATTCAGATCTTCATTTAAATGAACATGGGGTACCCTATTAGTATTTATTATAATTATTTCTTTTAAAAACATATTTTTTTTCCTTAGAAAAATAATACATGTTTATACTGAAAAATTCATACAGTACAGAAATAGAAAGGATGGGAAGTGCAAGTCCTCCTTATCGCCTTCCCCAAACCCCCAGAAAAAACTTCAGTTAATGTTTGATGGATTATATTCATCTGGATTATTTTCTATTCATACTCTATCACATGTGTGTAATTATTTCTTTGTTTTTCAGCAGATTGTTATTTTCTCAGTGGAAAGGTCCATTTTGTTTGCCTTTTCCTCTAGCAGCCATGTGTAAGAAGCACAAGATCATTAAATGCTTGAGTAAATAATCAAGTAAACTTTCAGTTTAAAAGAAACCCATGGTGAATTATATAAAGTAAACAATCATATATACGAATGGTCATCTCTAGTTTGCCGTTCATTTGAGTCTGAATTTCCTTAAACAAGGCACACCTAGAATGATTTTTAGTTTATAGAACAGTATCACAATAATATATATTTTAATTCATAAAACATTTAATGAATACTTACTGTGTAAGACACAGTGACAGGTTCTAGGATTGCATGGTTGAAAGGTAACATTTCTGACTGACCTCAGTTGTAATACAGCAGCACTATCATGAGAATGGTGTTCACAAGGGAACTTACTGAAGACCACCTGCCTCAGCCCAAGGGAAGGGGGTTAGAGAGAGCTTTCAGGGAGTGACCTTTGAACTATGTCAGAATAAGATGGCCAAAAAAAGGGGTGTGCTTGAGGGTGAGGTCCTAGGCGGAGGCATAACTGTGAGATTAAGTACATTATAAAGCAGTCATGGGGTTTGTGTATGGCTAGAGGGTGTGATAGTACCAGGAACTGCATAGTAAAGGCCACTGTATGCCCTGCAGATCCAGTTTGGATGCCTTAATACATGCCAGGAGATGCATTGATTTGAGGGTTCACACATCCTGGTCAGTTTTTCATTCTGCATAACCGTACAGATGAGGCATCTGGCATATATCACTTCAAAATAATTCTTGAACATGATTAGAGCACCTGATATCCAAATCCTGGTTGTGATGTTGGACTGTAAAGTCATAAAATGTGACCCTTGGGGGAGCTTGTAAAGGGTACATCGGATCTCTATATTTTTTAAAATACAGAGAATTTAAAAACAAAAAACAACTGCATGTGAATCTACAGTTACCATAAAAGAAAAAGTTTAATTAAAAAATAATATATTCAAACCAACTTTTTCCATCAGTTCCCCCTAAGTGGTATTTTCTTGCTATGTAAAAGGGAACTGATTAGATATCTTTTATCTCCCACATGCTATTTTCCTCTGATTAGAAGAATCTAGATTCTATATTGACATACAACGAAGTGCTTAATGAGTGTTTTATACCTATTGAGGTGGTTTTGCTAACATGCATTTTAAAATGTTATGTGCGTCTCTTTTAAAGGATGAGTTAAAAAGCTTGGCCACATTGTAATACTTACCTCACAGTTTCTTAAAGGCTGCATGTCATGAAGGATATGTTTATGGCTCAGGGTTTTAAGCGAATTGCTGTTAGGGTATCTGTGTTAAGTATGTTTTGCTAATGTATGTAATCTGCTGGCCATGTGATAAACATTAGGTAGATAAACATTGAAATAATATCAGTGCACAGGTATTGATGTGGTTTTGTGAGCTGTGAGCATTCTGGTTTCATAAAAACCACATAGAGTATGTTTTGATCATCGTGTTACATAATTTTTAGTCTTTTGATCGAGTGTTTATTTTCAGCTTTCAAATTTAGGTAGGTAACCGTAATTGTCCTGAAGGACCAGTGCAATGTTGTGGTTAGTGCAGTCAGTGGGACTGGGCGGATTGTGTTGTGCAACCTGTGACTTTGGAAAGTTACTGAGCCTCTGCTTTAGTTTCCTAAAACTTAGAAATGGCAGTGGCTAAAAGACAGGGGGATTATATGGGTTCAGGGATGTGGTGCTCTAGAATAGTGCATTGCCAGCAATCAGATACTAGCTAGAAGAATCATAACATCCTGAAACAAATATAAGAACATAAATATTTATCGATCTGCCATGTCCCAGAGCACACAGACAAGTGAATTCCTCAGTCCAGACGTTTTCCAGCATATCTGGGATTTTCTGGAACAGCCCCTATATTCAGTCAGCCCATTGACTTGAACTTTGTAGATGAGCCATCAGAAAATGGAGCAACAAACAAGATTGAGATCAGCATGGACTGTGTCTGCATGTAGGACTCGGACCCGAGTGATCCCATGTGTCCACAGTACACAAACCTGGGGCTCCCGAACAGCGCGGACCGGCAGATTCAGAATGGCTCCTCGTCCACCAGCCCCTACAACACCAACCACACACAGAACAGCATCACAGCGCCCTTGCCCTACACGCAGCCCAGGTCCTCCTTCAACACCCTCTCGCCATCGCCCACCATCCCCTCCAGCACCGACTACCCATGTCCGCACAGCTTCGACGTGTCCTTCCATCAGTCCAGTACCACCAGATCGGCCACCTGGACGTATTCCACTGAACTGAAGAAACTCTACTACCAAATTGCCAAGACATGCCCCTTCCAGATCAAGATGATGACCCCACTTCCTCAGGGTGCCATCATCGGCACCATGCCCATCTACAAGAAAGTTGAGCATGTTACTAAGGGGTCGAAATGGTGCCCCAACCACGAGCTGAAACATGAATTCAATGAGGGACAGGTTGTGCCTCCTAGTCATTTGATTCAAGTGGAAGGGAACAGCCATGCCCAATATGCAGAAGACCCCATCACAGGAAGACAGAGTATGCTGGTACCTTATGAGTCACCCCAGCTTGGCACCAAATTCACAACAGTCTTGTACAATTTCATGTGTAACAGCAATTGTGTTGGAGGGATGAACCGCCTTCCAGTTTTAATCATTGTTACTCTGGAAACCAGAGATGGGCAAGTCCTGTGCCAACGCTGCTTTGAGGCCCAGATCTGTGCTTGCCCAGGGAGAGACAGGAAGGCCGATGAAGACAGCGTCAGAAAGCAGCAGGTCTCAGACGGCACAAAGAACGGTAATGCTTTTCATCAGAACACACATGGCATCCAGATGACATCCATCAAGAAACGAAGATCCCCAGATGATGAACAGTTATATTTACCAGTGAGGGGCTGTGAGACATACGAAATGCTGTTGAAGATCAAAGAATCCCTGGAACTCATGCAGTACCTTCCTCAGCACATGATTAAAACATACAGGCGGCGGCGGCGGCGGCGGCAACATTTGCTTTGGAAACAGACCTCGATGCAGTCTCAGTCTTCGTACAGTAACAGCTGTCCACCTCTGAACAAAATGAACAGCGTGAACAAGCTGCCTTCCGTGAGCCAGCTTATCAAGCCTCAGCAGCTCAATGCCCTCACTCCCACCACCATTCCTGATGACATAGGAACCAGCATTCCTGTAATGGGCACCCACATGCCAATGGCTGGAGACGTGAATGGACTCAGCCCCACCCAGGCCCTCCCTCCCCCACTCCCCACGCCATCCACCTCCCACTGTTCCCACTCCCCACCTCTGTGCACCACAGATTGCAGCCATGTCAGTTTCTTAGCGAGGTTGGGCTGTTCATCATGTCTGGACTATTTCTGGATGACCGGGGGGCTGACCACCATCTGTCGGATTGAGCATTACTCCATGGGTGATTGGGCAAGTCTAAAAATCCCTGAGCAATTCTGACAGGCGATCTGGAAAGGCATCCTGGACCACCGGCAGCTACATGACTTCTCTTCCCCTCCCCACCTCCTGCAGACCCCAAGTGGTACTTCTACAGTAAGTGTGGGCTCCAGTGAGACCTGGGGTGAGCATGTCATTGACGCTGTGCACTTTACCCTCTGCCAGACCATCTCTTTCCCACTCGGCGATGAGTGGAATGACTTCAGCTTTGACATGGATGCTCGTTGCAACAGCAACAGCATATCAAAGAGGAGGGGGAGTGAACACCACTGTGTGATCTCTGCATGCTCTTGCCATCTGCCCACCCCCTACAAAACCCTACAGCTTGACCTTCAAAGCATTCTGCCTATAACCCTCTTCTTCTCAGTCTGGTTTCTTAAGGAAAGGAGAAGTAAGAGGCTATATTAATCTGATGTCCAAACTGATGTCTGATTCTGATTCTGGCTTTAAGCCTTTAAGTCTGTTATTGCTTGCAAGACTAAAGTTGCTATGGATAGGTAGAAATGAGTAAAAAAACGGTGAGTGTCTCCTTAAGCTGCAGAGATCTCGCATTGACTTTTATAAAGCATTTTCACTCTTATAGCCTAAGACTATATATTTAAGTATATAAATATACAGTATGTATTTTTGAGTGGGAGGGCATTGAGTATTATTTAAAATGTAATTTAAAGGAAAAGAAATTGAGTTACATTTGCCAACTTTTTAAAAAAATTTACTTGTTTTGGATGGCTTATGTATATGCTTACTCTCAAGGGATAGCATGTATGGCAATATTTATTTAGAGCTGTGGTACCTGTGAGTGACAATTAGGTATAGGTCCTTCAGTTCTTTTGAAACTAAACAAATACCATATCAAACCTTTGGATAGATCCAGCGGTACTTACCATTACTTATTATGTAGGTGAGACTGTATACATGTGTACGTGATTCCCTATGTTGGTGTATCTTATCTTACTGACATCCCTGCTTGTGATGGTGATTCACTCTGGGGTTATTTAATCCAAGTACAAGAAAAAGTTCATATTCACATTATCACACATCACGGGGAGGAAATATCCTCTCTTGCTTGGGATTTGGGTCATGACTAAAAGTCTTAAAAGGACCAAGGCAACCAATTCAAAAACACCTGGTATCATCTATCCCCTCAAGTTTAAAACCAGACACGTGATCTCTTAGTATTTACAGGGAAAATATTTGTGGCAATTATAGAAGCCTTAAAACTGAAATTTATGACTAAATTGACTAAATCAATCCTATCCTTGATAGAATTAAGGTTGAGTTGATTGGGATAAATGCCTTCTACCTAGTTCTTACAGTGAAGTCACAAAGTCTGTCGAGAAGAATATCCAGGAAAAGCAGATATATGGAAATAATGAATCCCTAGTAAACAGGAAAAATCCCAGTGAGCCACGAATTGAAATTCTTGGAAGACCTCTTGAAATATAGATACTATTATTCCATAAATGGTTCTTTTAAAGACCCTTCTATTTTATAAAATTCTGCATGTAGAGGCTTGTTTATCTTTCTCTCTTCAAGGCTTAAAATAGGAGTAGTGATTTGGAAAACATAAAATTATGAGATTAATTTTCTTCTGTGGCACCAGTTAGATCACTGTCACTTCGTTTTTGATCAGTGAGAATTTCACTTTGTTGGAAAGGAACTGTGAGAACCCACTTCCCCATTCACTCTTCTGGACTGTGCATAGACATAAAAATGTCCCCACTGTTCAGGGGATGAGACTTCCATGGGAGGAGCTGTTGCTTGAAACACGTAAACGAAGAGTTGTCTTCAAAGTTTAAAAAGCATGACAATATTCCACTAAATATTTCAGAAGCTTATTTTCTAGCAAATACTTTTTTCACACTGTAAAACAAATATTTTGTGTGTATACTAATGAGCTCTAAAACCCTCTTCTACTTTCTGGTAAAGAGCTATCATTGCACATAAGCTTCCATTTTTATTTTAAAGTGCAAAAGGGCTAATGTGGCTCTAAAATATGGTGTATGAGTGTCACCTGAAGGTGTATATATGTTTCGAGAGTGAAATTGCATATTTTGTGTTTCATTTGTTTTGTTTTGTTTTTTATTTTTGGGTTGGGTTTTTCAGAACCACAGTTGAAACATTATTTTTTTTCTCATGGAAACACCAGTTAGTAAAACTAAGAAGTCAAATTTTAAAAATGTCATAACTGTAAGATGGGGGGAAGGGAAAGTTGTTGTTTTTTATTATTTTTATTTTGTATGTTAAAGGTGAGTCATGGATTTCAAAGTTTCATTATTCGTAAATGATAATAAGCACTGTTAACTTGTGGAGCAAGCAGGCAACTTTGAAAATTTATTGTGGGGAAGAATGAAAGCTGTGCCTTAGCAAAGCTAAGAGGACACATGTCTTCCTCTATTGTCCTGAGTGTTTGAATAAACTTAAGGGCGGCTTCTGAGCTATTTCAGCATTATTTAGATGGCACCAGGGACTCAGAAATTCTTGTACTGTATCTCATGGGTTTGGCATTAGCGGAGCCTAGGTGCAGCTACTGGCCTCACCCCCTGGTGGAAACTTACACTCTGAGTATATGAGTAGCTGGGAGAATGGGGTGAAAGAATATTGAGAGCAAACAAGCCGGAGTGTGCTTAATGAAGTTCTTGTGACCTCAGCTCAATGCAGTTAGCTGAAGAATGGATAGGCTTTTGTTTGGAGTTGGTTGGAAACACAAATGGAGAACAGAACTTTCATCATTAAATCCATTAACATTTGTCTGTGGATATTCCCTAAAATGCAGTATGTGGGATGTTGAATGTTAAGGGTTCTGTTTTTTTTTTAAATTATTTTTATAATTGTACAAAAATTAGTAAATGTTAGATGTTTTATATACTTTATTAATGTTTTTGAAAATTCTTATAGATGTGATACTTTTTTTTAAAGCTTCAGTTGCTTGTCTTTTGGTATTTTATTATGGGCTTTTGGTGAGCCAGAGGCAAATCTACAGGCCACTTATGTTTACCATGGCATGCAATAAAATTTAAAAATGAATAAAAATGCATTGAAAAAAATTTTTAAAAACATAAATATTATTTCCAACTGAAACTAGAGACCAAAGCAAGGCTGGAAGATCCAGTTCTGGCACTCTTAACCAAGATGAGTCATTACTGTTTGACAGACTTTTATTGCAGAGTAAAACATGCTAGGACTTAGGTCTGCAAGTCTTTTCTGTAAGGAATAAAGTGGTAAATATTTTAGGCTTTGTGCACCATAATGTCTTTGTTGCAACTACTCTATTGGAGCATGAAAGCAACCACACACAATACATAAACAAATGGATGTGTCTCTCTTGCAATAAAACTACTTGTGGGCACTGAAATTTGAATTTCATATTATTTTCATGTGTCACAATACATTACTCCTTTTTAAAATTTATTTTCAGCCATCTAAAAAAGTAAAAACATGCCTTAGCTCACAGGCCATATAAAAGCATGCAGTGGGCTGGATTTGGCTCCCAGGCCGTAGTTTGCTAACTCTTGATATAAATCATACAAAAATATGTTATATTAATAATAGTTAACATTTATTGAATATTTATGTGCTTCAAACATTGCATTTACTCTGTGAAACAGGTGCTATTATTACCTCTCTCTCTTCTCCCTCTCTCTGTTATTCCTTTAACAGGTATGTAACCTAAGCCCAAGAGAGATTAAATAATTTGCCAGAATTCATACAGCCAATAAGTGATGGAATTGGATTCAAGTGTTGGGCTCTCTGATCTCAGATCCTGAGTTGTTGTTGGGGTTTGTTTGGTTTTTTTTTTAGCAGTGTTGAAAATTTTGACTATTTTTTTCATGTGGTTAATGATCTCTTGGAAGGAAAAGAACAAATTAATATATATTATTTGTTCACATAATTGCTCTTTCTGTTCATATTCTCACAGTGGGTTTGCCCTTTATATTTGGGTGCAACTAATATAAGATTACAGACCCATTCCTGAATAAGCTGGCAAAAGCCCTCTAATTTTCGAGCCCAGATAACCTGTCTACTTTCTTCACATCTGATTTCTGATTGCAGTGCTTCCATACTCAAAACATTCACACAATATTAGCCTTATTTAACATGCACTGCAATTTTTCTTCCCTGAGAATTCTATTATCGTCCCTCTTTTCCCTATGGAGATTGAACATACACTTGCTAGTTAAGCTAGGTAACTACGTAGCTGGATAAGGAAGTAGCTTTGTTTTGTTTGGGGATGGGAGGTAAGGGAATGAATGGTGGGAAATTGTAGTTCTTTCCAAAGCTACTTTAAATATCAAGTTTTAATTTTTGACAGTACTTCCAGTGTTGATTTCACCTTTTATTCATATTTCTGCCTTGGTACTTAACCACAGACTAGCCTCTGGATGAAATGTTTAAGTAAATTATTGAGCAGTTACGTGAAGCTAAGTTATCTGTTTTTATGTGTTAAGGTTACAAGAACAGCAAGTCGCCCAATAGCTGCTGGAGACATTTCAATGTTTCAGTCCTTCGTTTTTCTTGGGGTACAGCTGACCTCGGCACTGGGTATTCTTCTGTGCCTGAATTACTACAGGTATAGTAAATGTATTTTTCATAATCGTGTATAAAATTTATCCTTTGAAATGGAGGAAGTAGGAATAAATAAAATTGAAATATCTCTATCACAAAGTTGTTTATTGGCTACCTATCAAGCATCTGTAAGTTATTAGCAAGTATAAATAAATCAGCACACTTTGTAAAATCAGGTATGTTTTCAGCCAAAGGAATTGAGATCAGCTTTTAATTTATTCTGAATCACCTTGCACTGCATGTTTCTAAGGAACACAAGGCACTTTATAGGTTTTTTAGATACATGCATGGATGTGTGTGGATATAATCATTTATACAGGGGTGAGCAAAAGTAGGTTTACAACTCACGTGGGAAATAATACAATAATTAATAAATAATAGTACAAGAATAAACTCTCTGTTTTGTGTACTCACAACTGTAAACCTGCTTTTGCCCACGCCTGTATAGTTTTATTTATGCTGCTAGTATCTGTGAAGTAGGTAAGAGCAGAAGTGATTATATTCACTATGCAAAAAGAGGAACTGGCCTTTCCCAGAGTTATGTTTCTAACCCATGACAGATGAAAAAAGTGGAAGTACTCGTTTCTATGTCTCTTAAACAGAGACAAAATTCTGTGCATCAGATGGCTGCTTACCTAGTGCTTCAATAAGACAAAAAAAGAGGAGGAGGCCAGCAAATGAACCCTACTTTATAAAGACTAGACTGAATTGTATACCTTGCCCTGCTAGCATCAGTCATATGACAACACTTGGGAAGGCTGTTCCTAGAGGGGTGGTGTTAGGAGAGCTTTGAGGTACCTAGGAACATCTTATGTTATTATCCTTTCATAGGGACTTTGTGACTTTATCCTCTTCTAGAAAATTAACACCCATTGTACAAATAAGGTAGAATATCTTGATTCTAATTCTGTTAGGACATCTCAGTTTCTAGCTGTCTTGATGTTTGAATGCAAAATTTAGAGAGGCAGTAGCATATGGGGGGTAATTAGTTGGACTCTGGAGCAAGTCTGCCTTAGGTTCGAATCCTGGCCCTGTTATTGACTGGCTGTATAACAACTGGCGGATTACTTATCTCTTCGAGCTTTAGTGTCTTCATCTGCAAAAAAACAAGTAGAATAAAAACACCTGCCTCTTAAGCTTGTGGTGGCGATTATGAGTTAACGTGTGTAAAGCAGTTAGAGCAGTACCTAATACAGGACAGCATTACATCATCACATGTGTTAGCCATTGTTACTGTGTTTGGTTATTTTGTAACACTTAAAATACTTTTTAATCATCCATTATCCTAATTAAAGGCCAGGAAGAGATTTTTACATAACAAAAAATACAATTTTTAAGATAAATTATTTTCACAACTAGTGTTACTCTTGTCTTATTTAGTGATTTGTAAGACATGGTGATGTTAATCTTTCTAATGGTTTTTCTTGGTTTCAGTATAGCTCTTGGCGCAGCATCCCTACTTCTTGTCACCACCTACCCACTAATGAAAAGAATTACGTACTGGCCTCAGTTAGCCTTGGGTGAGCTTGAATTAACTACAACTGTTTCCTTTGATACCCTCAAGCTATACTTTTATTTTATTGTTTTTTCATTTTTTTATGGTTGTTCAATTACAGTTGTTCTCATTTTTCTCCCATTACTCTCCCCTGTCCTTCAAACTATACTTTTAGATATAATATTATACATGCATATATGCATATATAATGTGGCCAAGATAAAAATGTCAATTCAGTCATGAAATTTCCCAAACCAAGATTAGATTTTCATATTTTAAAGGAGGACGATTAGCCATTTCTATTGGCTAAAAGTATTGCACACTTATTAAGATTATCATCATTATTACTCTGAAATGCTCTTTTAAAAATCTGGGTATGGGGACTTCCAGTTTAGATGGAGGCGTAGGTGGACACACTTCACCTCTTTGTGCAACCACAAAAAGAATTACAACTAGACCTCAAAACAAGTAACACCCAGATCCATCAGAAAATCGAGCCATATGGACGTCCAACAACCAAGGAGTTAAAGAAGCCACATTCGTCTAGATGGCTGTGAGGGGTGGAGACACAGTGTGGCATAGGGAGGCAGTGGCGGCGGAACGTATGGTGGATAAAAACCGGGAGCGAGCAATCCCAGCTCCAGACCAGACTGCACAGCCCAGGGTTCCAGCACGGGGAAGATAAATCCCTGAAACTTCGGGTTATAAAAACCAGTGGGGGTGGGGTGGTGGAAGAAACTGCCTGATTTTCAGAAGACTCTGTTTAAAGGGCCTACATGGACTTAGAATGTACCCAACCCCACCTACGCGGGGATTCACCACCAGGTCAACAGCTTAAAGGGCATCAGTCGCATATGGCAAGTGGGTGAAGTGACTTGAAATGGGAAGCACGATTTGTGGTTACAAAATAGACAGGCAGATGTTAAGAATAGAATGGGAAATGGAGAAGCCAAAGAACTTCTATGCATAACCCATGGACATGAACTGGGGGGTGGTATGCTGGAGGGAAGGGGTGTAGTGGGTGGAGGAGGGGCAAAGGGAGAGAAATTGAGACAACTGTAATAGCATAATCAATAAAATATATTTTAAAATATATAGACAAAAAAAAAATCTGTGTGTGTTATAAAGAAAAAAATTAGCTGCCTTGACCCTACCTCTCTGTTTAGGTTGTTGATCTGGATGCCCTGAAGACTTTGGAATAGAAAGCACTCTGAGCAGAAGAACAAGGGTTAAAAGAAAGTATGTGTGATGGCTCATCTGGCCTCTCAGAGCTCCCTTTCTGTGAGGCCTCCCTTAGACATCCCAGGAAAAAGTTACAGCACTCTGGGCTCCCACAGTGCTGTGATGACCTCATTTCAACAGCATTAATACAAGAAGGCACTGAGATTGAGAGCCTTCTCTGCCACCTCCCCAGTAATAAATTGAAAATACCTAAAAGACAATTCATTCTATACATATGGATGGCTCAGCATCTAACATAGCATTTGGTACATCACAGGAATTCAGTAAATGTTTATTAGTAAAAAGAGAGGAAGACAAAATACCTACTAGCCTTTTACATTCCTAGAATAATCTAAAGTACTTGTTAAACTGTTTTAGTTCTTTGAATTTTTTGTTTCACTAAATAAAAGAAGAACCTAAAGATACTCCAAGAAATTGATGAGAGCCTGATTAGAAAGTTGTAGTGCAATACTAATCCTTTTCTAAGATCCTCTCAATGTTGTGTTTCTTTTTATTAAAGAAAACAAATAAGCCATTACACTCCCAACTGACCTGGGAATCTTGGGGCGAAAGGAGGATAAGCATCTCTTGTCTATAACATAATATTAAGAAAGCTGGTATATTTACTTCAAATATTTATTGAACCCCTGAGTTTTTCTTTGTGGCAAGAATCACACCAGGTACTGAGAAAATAAAAGTGACTAAAATAACATTTACTGTGATGCCGTGGCCAAGTGTGGCCCATTTGGTTAGTTGTCATCCCACAAATCGAAAGGTAGCTGGTTGGTCCCCAGTTGGGTTGTGTATGGAAGGCAGCCAATCAGTGTTTGTAACATTATTGTTTTCTCTCTCTCTCTTTCAACCTTTCCCACTCTCTAAAATTAAAAATAAAATAACCACATTCACCTCTTGAAGGAGATGGTGATAAACAGACCATTGCAATACAATGTACTGGCATGAGTGCTGTGGGACCACGAAGGAAAAGCTGTCCTTCAGTTGAACAGAGATTCTTAGTGGAAATAGGCCACATCAGAGAAAGAGGGTTTTTGAGAAAAGGCGTTTGGGACCCACTGAGTTTGAAGTATCAGACAGACTTGCAAGTAGAGATGTCTGGCAAATAGTTCAGTGTCTAGTCTGAAGCTTAAGGAGGTGTCAGGCTTGCACATAGAGATTTAGGAGCTGTTGGCATGTAGATGTTTGTTTACAGTCCTCACAGAGGATGGGCTTGTAAATAAGGATTCCCATCTATACTCTTGTGTCTGTAGCTTATAGGGGAAGTGGAGTGATAATGAAAAGATCACAGGATTTTGACTCAGGTCTAAGGTCAGACCCCAGCATCTACCATTTATTGTCTGTGCCAGGCACCATACCAGGTAGGATAAATGTTCTCATGAAACCTATTTATCAGAAGGGTGTTATTCTTTCTCTTAGCAATGTTATTTTAATTGTTAATTAACCTCTCTGAATCTGTTTTTTAATAAAATATACTAATAACTATCACAGAGAGCTGAGAGGATTTAAGAAAGAAACGTGTTGGAAAACAACATACACAGAGCCTACTACACAGAAGCATTTAATACATGCTGGCATCCCTCTCCGTCCCTTTGGAACTCTGCAGTACATTTAACTTGTCCTCTCTTCCTGTCTCACTCCCTGTAGGGTTCACTTTTAATTGGGGAGCATTACTTGGATGGTCTGCTGTCAAGGGCTCCTGTGATCCATCGGTTTGCCTGCCTCTTTATTTTTCTGGAATTATGTGGACTCTCATATATGATACTATCTATGCCTATCAGGTAAAGAAACGTCATCTTTTTTTCTTAGTTTTGGTTTAGTTGGTTTTTTAAACAACTTTAAGAACCAAACGAAAGGGAAAGTTTTTTTCCCCTAAAAAAACATTCACACTTCATTCACACTTCCATGGTACCT
This sequence comes from Mormoops blainvillei, assembly GCA_004026545.1. Taxonomy (NCBI): domain Eukaryota; kingdom Metazoa; phylum Chordata; class Mammalia; order Chiroptera; family Mormoopidae; genus Mormoops; species Mormoops blainvillei. The sequence goes on along the minus strand of PVJD01010537.1, from coordinate 35,869 downwards.
ACAGAATATTTCTGTTTCATGTGTATATTTACCAAGGAGATCAACTTATTTCGTTTATTTTATTTATACTAATTTAAATAGTATTTACAATATGCCAGGTACTGTTTTAAATACCTTGCAAACACTAATTTAACCCTCATAACAACCTGAGAGAGAGGCACTTTTGTTATCCCCCTGTATGCAGATGAGGAAACAGGCATGAGGAAATGGTCCGCGTCACACGGCTGGTAGGCGGCAGGCCTGAGGCCGAAGCCCAGACCGCCCCCAGGGCCTGTGCTTTCAACCACCACCCCGCCTGCCTTCTGTTGGTGCTTCTGATCACTGTACAGCACTATTACCTAGTGTAGGTAATAAATGTTTTCCCAGATTTCCACCTATTTTTTGCCCTTATTTAAGACTGCATAATAGCCCATTGATTTAATACACCATAATTTTTTTAACAACTTGTCGATTTTGGCCATTTAAGTTGTTTCTGAGTTTCTGTAATGATAAATAGTATTATTCTGATTACTAATGACTTTATGACTATGAGCTTTTCAGGTAGATTTTTAGGACTGGTATTAGTTAAAGGATGTAAACATTTTTATAATTCTTGATATTGCCTTTCATAAGTTTAATTTAAAATATTTTTAACTATTTTGGTTTATGTTCTTAATTTTCCTTTTATGTTTATGAACTATGAAAAAAGATTTTTTACTCAGTGTTTTTCTGATATATGACTGTATTCTCAATCATTTACTTAAAGAATATTTCATGACTTAATGAAATTTTTTTCTAATATTTTAGTCTGGATTTCATCTTGCTTTCCTTCATTAACCCCTTTCCCCCACCACATGCATATTATCATGAAAAAGTTGCCACATCTATAATCTGCCTGATTCCTGAAGTGAAATTTAACGTTTTAGAAGAGATGCCCATAGGTTTTGCATCTCAGGGTAACTGTACTCCAATTAGATTAACCTCTTCAGTAAAGCACTGTGTACTCATTGACACTTTTGTAGTCCACATAATTAAAGTCACAGTTTGCACTCAAGGTGCTTGCAGTACGAAAGGGAAAACATGCCCACTCATCTGCATTGTGGGACTCCAAAAGATAGCTGTCTGCCAGCAGATGGGTGCAGACTCCCGCATGCAGCCTCTGATGTCTTGGGACTATAGTTACAGCAGCGTACGGAGATGCTTGCAGATAAAGTTGCTGGAGGAAACCAGACAGCTAGGTATGATCGTATCATCAAAACCTAGCTCTGCTTAATAGAAAGGATGTGATGGGAGTAAGGCGTAAATTGAGTTTGAAGTGAAATGTAAGTGGATGTGGTTGGGTGGTAAGTGAGCCTTTTTCCACATCTGTGACTTTTAACAAATGTGAAACTAGAATGCACAGGAAATTATTGAGATTTGAGAACTGTCTGCAATAAGGAGGAGCTATATAAAGACTTTGAATTGAGTTTTACTTCTAATGTAGTAAAAATACTGTATAGTGGAAAGTCATCATAGGATTATAAGTACCATGACATGTAGAAATAGAGCTGGAAGATAATTTTAGCAGTAACATTTGACTTTGATTTGGCCTGCACACTTCATTACTGACCAACCCATGTTTCTTAGTTACTGTCACCTTTCACAGCTCATAGTGTATCTTTATGTTTATATAGAAATGTTCTTTAACAGACAGTGTCACCTGGAGTTAGTGGTGATGGTTACACAACCTTGTGAATATACTAAAACCACTGAATTGTACACTTCAAATGGTGATTTTTATGGTATGTCAATAAAAAAACAGACAATTTCTTATTACTTTCTGATGGTAGGACACGAGAGATGATGCTCTGATTGGTGTTAAGTCCACGGCATTGAGGTTTCGTGAAAATGCCAAGCAGTGGCTTAGTGGCTTCAGCGTAGCGATGCTGGGGGCACTGAGCCTGGTGGGAGTGACCTCTGGTCAGACTGCACCCTACTACACCGCTCTGGCTGCTGTTGGAGCCCACCTGACTCACCAGGTTTGACCATCTTACTTTTTTTCCTCATTTTTCCTTGGTATACCGATAAATTCTAAATATTCTTTAAACAAAACGGCGTCTGTATTTACCTAGCAAGGTACTTCCTAAAACAAACACTTGGCTTGAACGGCCTTGAATTACCCTCTCCCCTCCCACAATTTATCATAGAACAGAGTTAGCTATATTTATTTTAGAGAAATAATTTAAAACTAAATGTAGATTTTTTTCCCCTCTGATTTTTTCTGGAATTACTTCTGATTTACATCTAGAAAACTTCTAGCTAGTCTGACGGTTCAAGTTAAACTGAATTACTCTGAAAGCAACTGATCACAACTTTATTTTAAAATGTAGGCTTCCAGTGATGCTAAGCAAACTAAATATTCATAGGCTTTGATCCCACTGGCATAGAGACCAAGGCCAGATAAGCCATGAAATTATAACCTATCAGTTTCCTGGATAGTAGGAAACTGTTATTTCAGGATATGCACCCAGCACCTCAGCCATCTACAAGCTGATATGGTGAATCTCCATTATTGACTTGTGTAAAATGAATGAACTGAATCTAATTTTAATTAATAGATTGGTTGTAAATTGATGTCGTTTTGCATCAGTGTTACCATTGTCTTTGAACTGAAGTTAGCGAACCCATATTTAGATTATCTGTTTTACACAGATTATTGCAAGTTACTTACCAGTGTTAGCGAGACTTGTATAACATGGTATGAAGGAGACTCAAGTCTGGTGTCTGTAAAGCGAACCCTGTGCTGTACCACCTTCATTGTTTTTCTCACGGAAAGCTAAAAGATGAGCTGGGGATTCTCAGATCTAATTATTTTCCTCCTCAGAATTTACCAGCGTCGTCTTTTGGTCATAAGTCAGCTCCATAGGCTTATCACTTATCAGTTAATTGGTCAGAATAATGGAGATTTAGCAATATTTAAGCCCCTGGATATTAGTGGAGAAAGGCAAAAGTATGACAAATATTATAACTATTAGGAACACACTTTATATTCTCAATTGCATTTGTGGTCCTCTTTCCAGTCCTTGACACAGTGTTCTAGGATGGGCATATAGCCTTCCAGTATTTGAAAAGAAGGAAATTGTGATGATTTTAAGTCTGCAGGCCACAATAAGAAGAGTTGGGAAAATGAAGGTCGCTGATGCTTAAGCCTAGGGAGGAGTATGTTTGGCCTAGGTCACCAGCTGAAAATCTAGGTTGCTAGCGTTCCCTTCTCTATGTAGGAATGGGAGGGAAATTTACCCAGGTATGGGGATATTTTTTATTATTATAAATAAAGCGGGGAGGGCTCACTACAGGCATTTGGTGGGTGAGAACCAGGTAGGTATATTAATGTCTTCCAGTGCACCAGACAGTCCTACGCAGTAGAGTTCTCCTGCCCAAATGTGACTTACTCTCCTGTTGAGAAACATTTCTCCAAAGAATAAAGCTAGCACTGGAGGATAGGAGCTATAGGAAGAAGATTTTAGAGCAGTTAGTGGAAGAAAGAGCTTTCTAAATAGAACTGAAAATAGCATGGGTTGCCTCTCAAAGCATTCATGCACCAGTCATGGGGAAGTTTTTAGGACACAAATTAGGTGATGCCGAGTGAGAGATACGGTAGATTTGTCTACATTGGGAGACCATTTGGGGTACTTTAAGGGTTTCCCATTTCTTAAAATTCTATAACAAAAGTGCTGATATCTTCTCTAATGATGTGCTTGTGATGCCAGAAAGTCCATGTGGTACTGATGCAGCATTGTGTTCTTCCCTCACAGATTTACACACTCGACATCCACAGGGCCGAGGACTGTTGGGGTAAATTTACCTCCAACCGAACAGTAGGGCTAATACTTTTTCTAGGGATTGTCCTTGGAAACTTGTGGAAAGAAAAGAAGACAGATGAAACAAAGAAAAATATAGATAGAAGAACAGAAAATTAGCAAATGAAGTTGAGGAATTTTTAAATCATGCTTTTACAAAACGCTCTCAGGTCTTATGACATAATTAGATTTGAAGAAGAGTCTTACACTGTGTTAAAGAATTAAGAATCAGAAGATGAAGACTTCATTTGAGCATATTTGCCTGAATTTTAATTCAAGTATTTACCAGCAAAATTCTTCCTGTGTCACAGGAAACTTGTACTCGTCAGGGTTTGAGATGACCTTGAGTGTTTAAGTTGATGTGTTCTTCTGCTCTTTATAATTCTGATCTGTAGTTAATGGGAATTGTATGAGTTTTGGCACTTTAAAAGAAATCTGACATGTATTTCATCTAAATGAATGCCTGTAGAAAAATGGACTTTTCAGGGAAAAATAAAGCTGCCACAGAAAGTTGGGGCTTATTGTTCTTTATTGTGACCTTTACTCACTGCTGAAAGCTGTAATTCAGAAAACTATACATACATAGTTTTAATAGTATACTGTATATATATAGAAGGGTAGACTATATGTGTATATATATACACACATACACTATAGTTTTAACACTGTACTATATATATAGTATTAATATATTTATATTTGAGGAGAATTTAAGTAAATAAATTTTTTTTTCCCTACTATATCCATCCATATATACTACTGTTGTTACCAACCCTAAAGTTTATTTGGAAGATCGGGTCTCTGTGCAGCCATAGTGACCAGAATGGGCAGACAGGCAATCACGAGGGCACTAGTTTAAGTTCTCTTTGTTTCATTTTTATCTGATTGTATTTCATAAGATAGTGCATATTGGGTAAGTGTACTACTCCTTCTCCCCCTTCAGAAGGTTCTCAGCACAGCTGCCAGAGTGATTTTCTTACAACCTGTGTAGGGTCATGTAATTCCTCTGCTCAGAACCCTCCAGTAATCTTCACAGCACACTCAGTGCACACTAAAAGCCCTGCTCCCTGCAGGGCCCTCCAAGATCTGGCTTTGTCTATCCATTTCCTGTCCTGTGGGTGTTCGGCAGAGAGTGTAACACATGGGAGGCTTTGCAGCGCTGCAAGCCTAAGGAGAGAGGAGAGTGCCCCATCCAAGGAGGACACTCCCGTCCCCAGGTTCCCAGGGTTTTTATTGAGGCTGGTTACTAAGGGTGCATAGAATTGCTAACAATTCCATCTGTTCCTGGGGTATGGGAGGAGAGGGGTGAGAGAACAGTCAGGTAATGTTTACCAGGACAACCAAGAGGGAGGGAACACTGTTTCCCCTTCAAAGGCCTTGTTCGTGCCAAGTTGCGCGTTTGGAACTCTGCTCTTGGTGTCACAGGTATACATACCAAGGGGCTCAAACTCCCACAGTCTATGACTTCTTTTCACACCCCTTTTCCGCCCTTCTGCCCTCCTCATCACCCCTCAACAGCTAGGCAGACTTCTATTCCAGGGTCTTTGCATTTACAGTTCCCTTTGTCTTCAGTGCTGTCCTTGAATTATGTCTAAGTCCTTCACTGCAAGTTATTTCCTAAATAGTACATTCTCAAAGAGGCTTTCCCTAGCCACTGTTTCTAAAATGTCTCCTACAGTTACTACCTACACTTCCTGTCCCCTTGCTCTTTAATGTTTTTCCTCTTAGGAACTTACCACTATCAACCTAAAATGTGTTTTACGTATTTACGTGGTTCTCATGGGCAATGGTGTATGTGGGGAGGCAGTTATTTGTGCAGGTTACTTGTGGGCAGCAAGAAAAGGCTAAATAAATAATGACGATGTAACTGACATGGAGCACTTACCCGCCCCTGATAAGTGGGCAGAAGAAAATATACTTAACTGTTTGTTCAGCAAATACTGAACCACTGACAGTGAGCATTTAGACTAATGGCAGTAAGAGCAGCTGTAATTCTACTCTGCTAGAGCAGCAGTGAGTTGAAGAGGGGAAGAAATAGAGACACTGTACCTTACTTTTAGGGAAATATGGTTGGTTCCAATTTTACGTAACTCTAACACTATCAGGAGAGAAAATTTATGTTGCCTTCTGTTGTCTTAAAAATAACCTATTTTTTTTCCTTTGGAAAAGATTTATTTGGCAAAATTTACACACTTTCCAAAAATATATAGTAACAATAAAAATATGGAGCTTAAGCAGAAGGGATACCTTCAACAAAAGAAGTGAGAATCAGGAAAAAAAAATTGAGCTTAGAAAAGAGTGCCTTTTTAAATATCACATTTCTTAAGCATGAAAATGTTCACCTCTAAATGCTTTTTCCTAGGCTCCAACTCTGGAAGAATGTTGGGCAAGATCAATGGCGAAGGAGCAGGCCAAAGGGGGTCTGGGCAGCCAAGGAGGCCTGCCCCGGCGCCTCCTACACGGCACAGTGGGGGAAGCCCTAAGGCCAAGCCCCCTTTCCACTCGGGAGAAAGCTCCAGTGCCTAAAAGGGCAATGATTCTGTTGAGGACTGACTACAGAATTTACCAAAATCTATGTAATTTTCAGATCATCCTGTATTTTAAAATGTTAACCCATTAGCACTGGTGCCAATTAGAGAAGGTAAAATGCAATGTTTTTATTTCATTTTCCTAAGTTAGTTGATGAAAGTTAATATGCAACAAATCTTAGAATCAATAAGACTCCTGGAGCCATTTATGAGAAATGGAGAATATAGTTTAGAAATGTCACGGATTCACTTGCTGTCAAAAAAGCTGCTTAAATTTAACTGAATTATTTTTGTTCCTTTTCATTTCTCCTCCCAGGTAGAAAGGCGGAAAAGTAATAAAAATGAGTAAAGGGGCAGATGGGGTGGGGGAGCGGTTGGAGATAAAATATGCTATTATCCTCTAAAATCATGGACTTAATACAATTCAGTGTTAGGAAGAAGTGCAACTTTCATCAATCTGGTAGGGTTGTCTATCTCTACACAGCCATGAGGGCTATTCTAGCTTAAGATAGGTGAAATCACCAGCCTTCTCATGGGAAATTCATTCACTGAAGGGGGCCCTTACCTGAGTCTTGTGCTGCAGAGTCATATTGAGGTTGCAAACTGAATAGTTAGCTAGTGTAAGTGATGGGAGGGGCGGAGGTCTGGTGAGAGCCAAGAAAATCTGACTGGAGTCTGAAAGTTAGGACAAGTACTGCTTCTCCCCCTTCCCAGCTTTGTTTTTTTTTGTTGTTGTTTAAATCATATTTTCTTGATTATTCTATTACAGTTGTCCCAATTTTTCCCTCCTTGTCCCCCTCCACCCAGCACCCCCCACTCCCTCAGGCAATCCCCACACGGTGGTTCACATCCACGGTCATGCATCTAAGTTCTTTGGCTACTCCATTTCCTGTACTGTACTTTTATCCCCATGGCTATTCTGTAACTACCTATTTGTACTTCTTAACCCTCTCTTCACCCATCCCCCTACCATCCCCTCCCAAGTGGCATCCATCAAAACACTCTCTGTTTCCATGGCTCTCTCTTGTTTTCTTTGTTTTTTAGATTCCATTGTTGATATGTATTTATTGCCATTTTATTGTTTGTACTTTTCATCTTCTTAAATGAATCCCTTTAACATTTCATATAATAGTGGTTTGGTGATGACGAATCCTTTAGTATTTTCTTGTCTGGGAAGCTCTTTATCTGCCCTTTGATTCTAAGTGATACCTTTGCTGGGTAGAGCAATCTTGGCTATAGATCCCTGCTTTTCATGACTTTGACTGTTTCTTGCAAATCCTTTCTAGCCTACAAAGTTTCTTTTGAGAAATCAGCGGACAGTCTTGTGGGAACTCCCCTGTAGGTAACTAACTGCTTTTCTCTTGCTGCATTTAAGATTGTCTCTGTCTTTAACCTTTGGCATTTTAATTATGATGTGTCTTGGAGTGGGCCTCTTTACATCCATCTTGTTTGAGCCTCTCCGTGCTTCCTGGACTTGCATGTCTGTTTCCTTCACCAAATTAAGGAAGCTTTCTTTCATTATTTTTTCAAATAGATTTTCAATTTCTTGCTCTTTCTCTCCTCCTTCTAGCACCCCTATGACGTGAATGTTGGAACACTTGAAGTTGTCCCAGAGGCTGCTCACTCTATCCTCGTTTTAGGGGATTCTTTTTTCTTCTTGTTCCAATTGGTTGTTTTTTACTTCCTTGTGTTCCAAGTCATTGATTTGATTCTTAGTTTCATCCACTCTACTATTGTTTTCCTTTAAATTGTTCTTTATTTCAATTAGTGTATCCTTTGTTTCTGACTGGATTTTTTTGTGCTGCTGAGGTCCTAAGTTCCTTGAGCATCCTTATAACCAGTGTTTTGAACTCTGCATCTGATAGATTGCTCATCTCCATTTTTAGTCCATTTCCTAGAGTTTTGATCATTCATGTGGGCCACATTTCCTTGTCTCCTCATTTTGGCAGCCTCCCTGTTTCTATGTATTAAGTAGAGCTGCTATGACTACCTGTCTTGGTAGTGTGGCCTAATGTAGTAGGTGTCCTGTAGGGCCTTGGCAGCTGTTAGGAAGGATGCTGAGGGCCTGGCCTTTGGAGCAGACAGGGCTGTGTGTGAATCATCCCTATAACACTTGCCAGCTGGGAGAAGTAAGACAAGTGACAAACCACCCTCAGTCACCACATTCTCATCTGCCAAACCGGGGCTGTGTGAGGATTAAAGAGTTGACATGTTAAATAAATCCTGTTATGGGTTGAATTGTATTGCCCCAAACTTACTTTGATGTCATAACCCCTGAGTAATTTAGAATGTGACTGTATTTGGCAATAAGGTCTTTAAGGAGGTTAAGTTAGAAATGAGGTCATTGGGGTGAGCCCTAATCCATTATGACTGGTGTTATTACAAGAGGAAATCTAGACACACACACACAGATGACTGTCAATGTATGGGGTGAAGACAGCTAGCCACCTGCAAGTCCAGGAGAGCAGCCTCAAGAAACCAACCCTGCTAACAACTCAGTCTCAGACTTCTGGCCTGTCAAGCTGTGAGAAAATAAACTCCTGGTGTTTAAGCCACACAGTCTGTGGTATTTTGTTCCCGCAGCCCTAGCAGGCCCAATACAAAGCCCTAGTACTGACCCTGGCACAGAAAAGACTATAATGGAGTTCACTAGGAAGCTCTCCTTTTTCCACACCAGACCTACTTGGTTTGTCCTAAAGCAGCACGAGTTTTAGCCCTTATAATGTCCACAACAGTGACAGGCTGAATAAAACCCTACAAGGATTCCCATGCCCTAATCCCCAGAACCAGTATGTATATTACCTTATATGGTAAAAGGGCTTTGCAGTTGTGATTGAGAAGGACTTGAGATAGGGATAGTAGCCTGGTTTATCCAGGTGGGTGCAAAGTAATCATAACGGTTTTTATAAGAGGAAAGCAAGAGGGTCAAAGTCACTAGTAGGACATGTGACAATGGAAGCAGGAGGTTAGAGTGATACAAGTAAGGAGTCACGAACCAAGAATATAGGTGGCCTTTAGAGGGTGAAAAAGACAAGGACACATTTCCCCTTAGAGCAGTGGTCCCCAACCTTTTTGGCACCAGGGACCAGTTTTGTGGAAGACAAGGTGGCAGGGGAGTGGGAAGGACTTAGCTGAGCTTCACTAGTTGGCCCACAGCAGGGGCTGGCGGAGGGCGGAGGGGCAACGGGGTGGAGCTCAGGTGAGCTTCACTCGCTGGTGGCTGGGCTCCTCGCAGACTGCAGAAGGGCTGGAGACCCATGCCTCAGAGCCTCTAGAGAAAACCAGCCCTTCTGACACCTTGACTTTAGCCCAATGAAACGGAATTTAGACATCTGACCTCTAGATTTCTAAGATCATAAGTTTTCGTTGCTGTAAGCAACTAAATGTGTGGTAACTTGTTACGGCAGCAACAAGTAAACTAATACAATTATTCGAGCTCTGATTGACCCGTCCCCTGAACCGCTCTGCTGGAGCACTCTGTTGGTTCCAGTGGAGGAGTTGTGAGTCACGAAAACAGATTACCTGGGCTGGAATCTCTGCTTAAACAACCTGCTGCTTGGATGATCTTGGGCCAGTTACTTGATCTCTTGTGGTTAAGTTTCTCAAATGTAGCTGATAATAGTACCCTTCTCATGGATTTAAAAATCCTGTCTCCAGCTACTAGGATGAAGATTTCATGATAACTGGGATTTTGTCTCATTCAATAAAATAACCCCAATACATCACACTGTAGGTACTCAATAAATATTTGTGATTTATCATCTATCAGTGAGGTAACATTAAGTACTTTGCCAGACTTGGTGTTAGGTTCAATAATGAAAAATTATTAATATTGTTCAGCAACATAAAAATTCATGATGTGAGGCACATAATAAAAATACAGATTTTTCATGTACACATGATTAAAACTATGTAAAAATGTATGTAATGAAGACTAAAGAAACAAAAATAGATATGCCATGGGTAATAGGTTGTTATTGCTTTATAATAAAATTGGTAGCAGATCTAAATGTCATGTTTTAAACTAATATGTGAATGTAACCTTTACTTATTCCAGTATTGTTTTTACTTTTTAATATTTACCTTTAAAAAATAGACTTCGAGATGACATTGTAGCCCCTATAAAAACAAAGGAAAGATTATTATTATTATTATTTTATTATTTTAATAAGTTCTTTCCAGAATAAAGGATTGAGTATTGAAGGAAGGCCTGTAACTGCAGCCTCAGACTTCCATGTCTTCCTTTAAATGACAATCCTTGCCCACATCTGAAAAAGAATTACAGCCCTAAGAGAGAAAGCAAACCCCAACAGAGCACCGAAGTTGAGACACCCCCTTGGCTACCAGTAAGTCACACTGTAAAACAGTTATAGCTCTATCTTCCTATGAAGCCAACATAGTTTCTTAACCAATGATGTCCAAAGGCTTCTTGTAATGTTAGTTTCTTAACTAATGATGTCCAAAGTTCTCCCATAATATTGGGTAATGAGTTGCCACACCTTGCTCATTATCAGAAATGTACTACTGGGAATAGCAATGCCACCTTGCTTGTCCTCAGAAATAACTGATCAAGGGCAGGAAATTAAAAGTGCCCAGTTACCTTTTCTTCTTTTTTTAAAAACACTTCTTAAACGATTTTATTTATTTATTCTTAGAGGGGAAGGGAGGGAGAAAGTGAGGGAGAGAAACATCAATGCGTGGCTGCCTCTCGCACAACCGCTACTGGGAACCTGGCCCACAATCCAGGCATGTGCCCTAACAGGGAATCGAACCAGCCCTTTGGTTCACAGGATGGCACTCAATCCACTGAGCCACACCAGCCAGGGCTCTTCTGTCTTTCAAAAGCAGTATTTACTGCAATTTTTCCTAATGCAAAAGAAACATGTACATTGCAGGAAGTCTAAAAATACAGAGAAACACAAAGGGAAAAATAAAATTCGTTTTCAGTAACATTATCCAAAGATATGTACTGTTACCAGGCTGATAAATCTTTTAGACTTTTAATAGGCATATAAGTATATTTTTAATAAAATTGGAGCCACACTGTACCTCCTATTCAAAATCTACTTCTTAATGTTTTCCAATGTCATTAAATCTTCTTTCAAAATATGAGTGTTTATTGGTTCCATAGGTTTTTAATCATACACATGTACTATTATTTAATGAATCCTATTGTTGAATACATAGATTTTTATTTTTTCCTCCTTCACAAACACTAGTGCTATGAATAGATCCATATCTTTGGACACATCTCTGATTATTTCTGTAGGATAAAGTCCTGGAAACAAATGTCTCTGTGTGCATATTTCCAGGGATTGTGGGAGTGGGGGTAGAGTTTTGGATATGGCGATGTGCATACTTTTAAGGTGTTGGATGTATTTTCTCAAATTACCTCCAGAAAGTTCTACATTTCTACCTGCAGATTCTTGCCAACACTGAGACATTTTTTTATCCTTGCCAATTACATAGGCAGGAATAATAGATTACGTTTCTATTATTCTATTACGTTGCTTACGTTTCTGTGGATACAAGTGTAGACAAATATTTTTGAAACTGTTTCTCGGGCATTTCTTCTTTATGAATTACCTGCATATCTTGCCCATTTGGTTATTGCTGTTAACACATGTTGCCTTGTTGATCATATCTCCAAGATCTGATATTTGCCATACTTAGATTGTGTTTTTATTTTACAAGATCATCTTTTATTAATAGTTAAGGGATTTTCTATTTCATGCTTTAAACAGAGCTATCTCTTCCAGGGTGGAGGTAACATTTTTAACATATTTATAATTGTTCTTATTCATGTGCGCTACTCAATCGTCAAACACTTACCGACTGTCTCTTATGTCCCAGACATGGGCTGCTTGCTGCAGACACAGAAATGAATTAGATAAGCTCACAATACTGTATACAGAGCTGTACTGTCCAGTGCAGTAATCTCTGGCTGCATGAGGAGATTAAGCACTTGAAATGTGGCTTGTCTGAATTTAGATGCCCTGTAAGTGTAAAATACACACTAGATACCAAAAATCTAGTATGAAGAAATGCAAATATCTTATTAGTGATTGGTTTATTGATTTCAGAAGGAAATCTTTTTTTTTTTTGGATATTGAGTTAAATACAATATATTATTAAATTTAATTTACCTGTTTCTTTTTACTTTTTAAGTGTGGCTACTAAAAATTTTAAATTACATTAGCAGCTAACATTTTATTTTTGATATATAGCAATACACAATATGAGATTGATGGTATTCAAAAGGTTTGACCTACAAAAATTACATAAGTCAGAGCTTTAGTTTCCTGGTCTGCTAAACATAGGGAATAAAATTTAACTTCATTTGGCTGGAGAGAGGCGAAACTGAGATAAATTTCCTGGCACATGATTAAAACTCAAAAAAAGAGAAGATCTTTCTTTTATCCCCCTACTCCTTTGCATTAAAAGATAAGCAGCTATGAAAAAAGAAAAGAAAAACATTGTAATAAACTAGTATATCAGCTCCAAATTTTATGCTACCAACAGTATTATCTTTCTATCTGTCTGGATGTTCTTTCATGAATAAGTTAAGAAATAGATAATAAATAGATGATGGATGGATGAACATTTGTAAGGATGGACAGATGAATGGTTGAACAGTTTACAATGCCACCCACAGAGCATGATGTTTCCCTTTTCTCCACATACTCACCAACACGTTATTTGTTGACTTTTTGATGTCATTCTGATAGGTGTGAGATGCTATCGCAGTTTTGATTTGCATTTCTCTGATGATTTGTGATGTTGAGCGTCTTTTCATATGTCTTTTCATATGTTTTCCCTCTGTATGTCCTCTTTGGAGAAGTGTCTATTCATGTCCTCTGCCCCCTTTTTAATCAGATTGTTTGTAGTTTTTAATGTTGAGTTGTATGAGTTCTTTATGTATTTTGAATATTAACTCCTTATCAGAGGCATCATTTGCAAATATTGTTTCCATTTACTTCGTTGACTTGGACAAAGGCATCAGAAACAAAAATAAACAAATGGAACTAGAGCAAACTAAAAATCTTTTGCACTCTGAAGAAAACCATCAACTGAAAAAGACATCCTATTCTTCTTTTCTTTTTTTTAGAAATTTCCATGCTGTTTTCCTTAATAGTTGCAGCAATTTACATTCCCACCAACAGTGTACAAGAGCTCCCTTTCCTCCATGTCCTCTTCAACATTGCTTATTTCTTGTCCTTTTGATAATAGCCATTCTTACAGGTATAGGGTGGTCTCTCATTGTGGTTTGATTTTCACCCCTGTAATTAGTGATGTTGAATATCTTTTCATGTACCTGTTGGCCGTTTGTATGGGGTTTTTTGGTGGAGGGAAAAAATGTCTATTTAGATCCTCTGTCCATTTAAAAATTGAATTGACCCTGACTGGTGTGTCCCGGTGGATTGGGGGTCATCCTGCAAACCGAAAGGTCACAGGTTTGATTCCTGATCAGGGCAAATGCCTGGGCTGTGGGCCAGGTCCCCGGTAGGGGGTGTGTGAGAGGCAACCGATCAATGGTTCTCTCTCTCCCTCCCTTCCCCTCTCTCTAAAAATAAATTTTAAAATCTTTTTTAAAATTTAGTTGTTTTTGTTTTTTTGTTGTTGAGTTGCGTGGGTTCTTTATGTATTTTGGATATTACCCCTTATTTATTGGATATATGATTTGCAAATATCTTTTCCCATTTAGTAGGTTGACTTTCTGTGTTGATAGTTTTCTTTGCTACACAGAAGCTTCTTAAGTTTGATGTAGCCCAATTTGTTTACTTTTGCTTTTGTTTCCCTTGTCTTTGGAGTCATATCTAAAAACAAACAAACAAAAAAAAACTTTGTTAAAGCTAATGTCAAAGAGATTATGTTTTCCCCCCGCTAGGAATTTCATGATTTCAGGTCTTACATTCAAGTCTTTAATCAATTTTGAGTTAATGTTATGTATCCTGTAAGATATTGTTGTAGTTTCATTCTTTTGTGTGTGTGTCCAATTTTCTCAACACTGTTTATTGATGAGACCGTCCTTTCTCCATTGTATGTTCTTTTCTCTTTTGTCATAAATTAATTGACCATACATATGTGTGTTTATCTGAGGGTTCTTTATTCCACTGGTCTGTGTATCTGTTTTTATGCCAATACTGTACTGTTTTGATTACTATAAATTTGTAGCATAGTTTGAAACCAGGGAGTGTGGTTTATTTTTCTCTCTGAAGATTGCTTTGACTAGTTAGGATCTTTTTAGTAGTTCATGCAAATTTCAGAACCACTTATTTTCTTTATCATCCATCCTCACTATCTAGAATCTAAGTTCCGCGAGGGCACAGATGTTTTCTGTTTTGATCAACACTTTATCTCAAATGCCTAGAATAGTGTCTAGCACAGAGTAAGCACTCAATAAACACTTGTTGAATAAATCATGTATGCAAAGCTTTTAACAGCATATTTAAATATTGTTATTACTTGCTCATCAAAATATTGTTATTAATTGTAGGATTTTTTGGCATTCTTTTTCCTCTCCAAACTATTTTTTCCTGCTGAAAGCCATACAGGAGAAACTATGCACTTAAGAGCTAGCTGATTTTAAGTTTCTATTTTTGGAGAAAAAATTTAACATTTAGTTTCTAGGTCTGAGTTTTTTCAATGGTTCTAACTTACTAGGGGTGAGGGAATGTAAAACAGAAAATGGAGAACTTGTTAAAATTATGGATGAATTTTAAAGAGGATAGCCCACCCACTAGTGAAGTATAAATTCAAAGTAAGGAAATTGAACGTCATTATGCAAATACTAATTCAATTTCTGTTTGTTTACTTGCCAGTTTAAAGCTCCAAGAACCTTCTTTTTAAAATTAAAGTTATTCACTATTTTTTTCCTTAGCATTGAGCATTGTAAGGACAGTAAATTTTCATGACTCTTACTGCTTTAACACTAAGGCAATAAAACACGAACACTGTGAGAGAATTACTGGCATTCAGGTCAGATCCTGCTGTGGAAATGCCTCATAAACATATATTGCCTTGGGTTTTCATTATTTCCTTGAAGAGAGTTGAGAACAACTTTAACATTTTAGAATCAAGAGTAACTTTTGGTATTTTAGTACTAAAAATAAACACTATGAATATTGTAAACAAATTCACTTGAAAATGTGTTACAAATAAAATTTTTAGCACAAATTAACTAATTACTAATTGAAAGTTGTTAACATCTCAAGATATGCAAACGAATGTAGAAAAAGAGTGTATGGTTTTAGAATTTCCCCTATTTATGCATTCATGTTTCTGGTTTTCTTCCTTTTGTTTCTGGCTGGGCTTTATTGTATTGCAGATAAGCCCTGCTCTGAAGTCAGATGTGAACAGAAGTACAGTAACACATACGAATGTGTTCCAGGAAGAAGGACCAGCAAGTATAAAGCCTTAAAATGGGGACCAACCAAACAGATTCCAGGAAGAAGTTCAGATTTCTGATCTTATTTCCATGGCTGTGCCACCTTATAACAAGCGGTGGTGAGGATGCTGCTGGAAATGCGGAATTGAGTCGTCGCTTTGGGAGCCAGTTTGGCAGTTTTGTACTGTGTAACTATGCACTTGCCATATTTACCCAAGGAAAGAAAAGTTTCACATGAATGTGTATAGTAGCTTGATTCATAATCACCCCAAACTGGAAAAAAAAGCCAAAATGTTCTTCAACTGGTGAAGGGTAAACAAACTAGGAGACATATATAATGGAATACTACTCAGCAATAAAAAGGGACAAACTACTGCTTCATGATGCCACATACAAAGATCTCAAATTTATTTTGCTAAGTAAGTGAAAGACTCCAAAAGCAATGTACTATACGGTTCCATTTATATGACAGCCTGGAAAAGACAAAACTATGGGGACAGAAAACAGACCAGTGATTGCTAAAGACTGGAGGTCAGAGGAGAGGTTGACTAAAAAATGGTATAAGGGCATTTGGGGGCATAATAGAACTGTGGTATAACTTGATTGCAATGATTTTACACAATCGTATGCATTTTTTCAAAACTCACTGATTTTTTGCACACATACAAAGGTGAATTTTTACTGTATTACATTACAACACCCACAAAGGGAATGGAAGTCATTTTCAAGTTGGAGTAAGAATAATCAAAATACGATCACATTGTTGCCATGCTAATTAAGTTAGGAGTTAAAGTTCTATTGCTGTAGATCTGTCTGCGTACAGACTTACATTCCAGAAAAGCCACCCATTTCCTGACATCTACATTCATATCATCAATATTTATCAAATACCCATTCTATGCTGTGCAATGTTCTAGGTTCTGGGGATATCTCAGTGAAAAAGATGTGTCCCTACCTTCCTGGAGCTTGCGTTTTAGTAAGAAATAAGTAAATAAATTCATAGAATAAATATAATAAATAAATATAATGTTTAAAATAATACAATTTGACATAGTGATAAAATTGTTATAAAGAAAACTAAAGCTTAGTAAAGGGAAAGAGTTATGGGGAAAGGAGGCTATTTCTGATAGCATGCCAGAGAAGAAATTCTGATTGACAGTTGAACAGGGTTGGAATGTTCCAAGAAGGAACCACAAGAGTCTCAGCCTTGAAACCGGGATGAATCAAGAAGATATAAACAGCAAACTGAAGACCAGCTTTCTGGTGCTGTTTCCATAGTCCATAACTGTGCCACACTATAAAGTCAGATCATTTTAATTTACACTTATCAAAAGTATAAAATACTGGGGAAATTTTGACCTATTCCTCCCAAAATGATAACTTGAAAGTACAATCATGCACAACAACTGGCAAAAAAATTTAAAAAGGGGGAAACAAAACAAATGCGTCAGTGTTCTTATTTGCAAACTGACCAATCTGGGCACACACTTTATGGGGAGAGCATCAGGAAGCTCGAAGAAATGAAGAACCAGTTATCGATTTATTGCCTCTCAGCTCTAAATTCAACCTTTATTATCTCATCTGCAGTCACTGAGCTGAACCCTGTTAAGCATTTCTTTGGCAACGACCATGATATTAGCTTTGTCAGCAGGGCGTGCTTGAGGGACACTGCAGGAGGAAGGTGTTCCTCTCCCTGATTCAGGTGTTTCTGTTTGCTCTTTACATCTACAGGTGGCTTTTGGCAGCATTTGTGGGGACGTCCAGTAATGCTCCTTCCCAGCTGTTGTCAGCCAAATTCACATAGGCCTAATCCCCAGTAACTTAGCATGTGATTGCATTTGGATATAAGTTTTTTAAAATTTTTTTAAAGTATATTTTATTGATTATGCTATTACGGTGACCCCATTTTTTTCTCTCCTTTATTCCCCTCCACCCTGCACCCCGCCCACCACCAACATCCCCTCCATTAGATCATGTCAGTGGGTCATACATATAAGTTCTTTGGCTTCTTCATTCCCTATACTATTCTTAACCTCCTCCTGTCTATTTTGTACCTACCACTTATACTTCTTATTCCCTGTACCTTTTCCCCCATTCTCCACCGTCCCCCTCCCTGCTGATAACCCTCCATGTGATCTCCATTTCTGTGATTCTGTTCCTGTTCTAGTTGTTTGCTTAGTTTGTTTTTGTTTTTCTTTTTAAGTTCAGTTGTTGATAGTTGTGAGTTTGCTGTCATTTAACTGTTCAGACTTTTGATCTTCTTTTTCTTGGATAAGTCCTTTAACATTTCATATAATAAGGGCCTGGTGATGAAGAACTCCTTTAACTTTACCTAATCTGGGAAGCACTTTATCAGCCCTTCCATTCTAAATGATAGCTTTGCTGGATAGAGTAATCGTGGATGTAGATCCTTGCCTTTCTTGACTTTGAAAACTTCTTTGCAGCGCTTTCTTGCCTGTAAGCTTTCTTTTCAGAAATCAGCTGCTAGTCTTATGGGAAGTCCTTTGTAGGTAACTGTCCCCTTTTCTCTTGCCACTTTTAAGATTCTCTCCTTATCTTTAATCTTGGGTAATGTAATTAAGATGGGCCTTGGTGTGTGCTTTCTTGGGTCCAACTTCTTTGGGACTCTCTGGGCTTTCTGGACTTCCTGGAAGTCTATTTCCTTTGCCAGACTGGGTAGGCTTTCCTTCATTATTTTTTCAAATAAGTTTTCAATTTCTTGCTCTTCCTTTTGTCCTTCTGGCACCTATATGATTTGGATGTTGGAGTGTTTAAAGTTGTCCCAGAGGTTCCTCAGCCTCTCCTCATTTCTTTGAATTCTTATTTCTTCATCCTGTTCTGGTTGAATGTTTATTTCTTCCTTCTGTGCCAAGTCATTGATTTGAGTCCTGGTTTCCTTCCCTTCACTCTTGGTTTCCTGTATATTTTTCTTTATTTCACTTTGCATAACCTTCACTTTTTCCTCTATTTTGCTACCATACTCAACCATGTCTGTGAGCATCCTGATTACCAGTGTTTTGAACTCTGCATCTGAGAGGTTGGCTATATCTTCGTTGCTTAGTTGTATTTTTTTCTGGAGTTTTAATCTGTTCTTTCATTTGGGCCATATTTCTTTGTCTCAGTGCTCCTGATACATTGTAAGGGGTAGAGCCTTAGGTATTCAGCAGGGTGGGGCAACCTACTTTGCTCCATTGTGGTGCTGTCTGCAGGGGTCTGTCAGAGAAGGAACTATGCTGCTTGCTCAGTTCTCACCTCCCTTTCTGTCACTTCCCCCACTACCCACAAGCGAATTGGGCCCTTCTGCTGCTGATTCCCAGGTGGGTGGGTTTGTGTACATTCTGGGACTCTGTGGGCCTCTCCAACAAACTCTCCTGTTAGTCTGTGAGTTTCTTCTGCATCTGTCTGCAGCCCCCACAGATTTTTATAGTCAGAGGCTTTGAGGCTTTCTTTTCCCACGCTGGAACCCTGGGTTGTGCAGTCCGTCTCACTCCCCAGTTCTTCCTCCTGGTTTATCCACACACAAACATGTGGGACCGCCTGGTCTGCCAGCCATGGCCTTGCCTGCCCGGTCCTCCAGCTGCTGCCTTGCCACGTGTCCCCTCTGCCCCAGCTCCCCATCTCTGCCCCTCCTACCAGTCTGGATAAATGTTTCTTCTTTAACTCCTTGGTTGTTGGACTTCCATACAGTTTGACTTTCTGGCAGTTCTGGTTGTTTTTTGTTTTTAAATTGGTCGTTGTCCTTCTTTTGGTTGTGCGAGGAGGCAAAGGGTGTCTACCTATACCTGCATCTTGGCTGGAAGTCTGGATATAGGTTCTTTAAAGGGGTAGTTAAGGTTAAATAAGGTCATTAGAATGGGCCCTAATCCAATGACAGGTGTCCTTGTATGAAAAAGAAATCACACAGAGGGAAGACCTTGAGAACACACAGGGAGGTGGCCATCTACAAACCAAGCAGAAAGGTCTCCAAGAAAACCAACACTGACAACACCCTTTTCTTGGATTTCTAGCCTCCAGGATTGAGGAAATACATTTCTTGTTAAGTTTAAGCCAACTATTCCACAGCACTTTGTTATGATAGCCCAGGTAAACTAATATACCAGCTGTGCACAAAAAGGCAAGGCTATCAGCAACCACCTTGTTGCAGCTCTCCTGACACTGGAGCTCATTGGCCCCAGCTGGAAAATGGATTCTTGATGCCCTAAATCCCTGCATGGGACCGTCACCAGCCTTTGTCCTGTGCACTCTAGTGTTGTTTGTCAACCTTGCCCACATCCTGCTTGCTAGTCTTGACTATGGTTTACTGGTGAGGCTCAGTTTTCCTGCCCACAAGAAGAGTATTTCCTGCTTGTCTAATAACTATAGACCAGCTCTGGAAGAGGGCCACCCAGCAACTCGGCCATCAACCACTGGGCTGTAACCACTCCTATTGTAATATGGCTTGAGTCCCAGCTTGAGGAGAGAGATCCCTTCCAAGTTTGTTTCTTCCTTGGGTACTTTTCTCAGCCCTAGAGTATTCTTATTTTTAATTTAATCTTTATTGAATTTTTTTTCCATTACCCTTTAGTCCCCTTATACCCCCTCCTCCCAACAATCACCGCACTGTTGTCCATGTCCATGAGTCCTTTTTCCTTTTGGCTCAATCCTTCCACCCCCTAAGCCCCACCCCCACCCGCAGCTGTCATCTGCTCTCCATCTGAGTCTGTCTCTGTTTTGCTTGTTAGTTCAGTTTGTTCATTAGATTCCACATATGAGTGAAATCATACGGTATTTGTCTTTCTCTGACTGGCTTATTTCACTTAGCATAATATTCTCCAGGTCCACCCAGCCCTAGGGTATTCTTTAGAGTTCTATTTGTCCCTATTATCCAGTCATAGTTAATAATTCTTTATATTAAACTTGCCTTGTTCAAATATGCTTGGCCTTTCTCTGGTACAGTCAGACTGATACAGAATTGGTAGTGGGGGCAAACCTTTGAGGTAGGCCTGCAAAGATGAAATTTGGGCGTTGGTTTGGTCACGCCCTTGTATTTGAGCACAAGTGCTGAGTAACTTGCCAGTGGGAAATGGGAAGCTAGTCATCGCTGGCATGAGGGGATCAATCACCTGTGTTTGACTGTAATAAAGTGCAAACTGAAGCAAGTGTCTTAGTTGCCAAGGTGGTTGTAATTGACTGTTATGGGAGTCAATGGTGACTATGAGGTATGTGGTATGAGACTGATTTTTCTGAGTGTGTTTTGAGTACTTCTAGAAAAAAAATGACTACCTCAAATCTTTTGACTCTCAGCTCAAGTCACAGTTGGAGAAATGGAAAGCTTAGCGACAGCCCTTAAAGAATCTTTTCTTTTTACCCAGAGGGCTGATATTGCTGCAAATTAAACACAAATTTCTACTGTATGGGTTGCTGTGTGAAAACTATGGTTGGATTTAGTTTCTGGGCCTCCTTCCTGTGGAAGTAGCTTGCAAACTAAGTTCAAGAAAACTAGCCTTCCTTTACTTACTGCATTTTCTTTTTTTTACATTGCCTTTTAGTCTCCTTACACCCTCCTCCCCCAGCAATTGTCACAATGTTGTTCATGTCCACGAGTCCTTTCACCTTTTTTCTTAATCCCTCCTTTTCTTAAATACCCTGAAAACCAAATCTGAGGAAGATTCTCTTTAAGACCCAGCTCAACCACCCCCTATATAACTAGACACATAACCAAGATCAAATCTCAGCATGTTCCAATAGGATAGGCACACACTGTGACCCAGGAAGACATAGTTTACACACGAAGAAAACTGCCAGAGTTTTCTAACACATGTCATCAGAAACCTGGGGAACATGTGTGGGAGTTCATTCTAAAGATGTTGGAATAATTGAGTGCTGGCCTGCGAACCAAAGGGCCCCTGGTTCGATTCCCAGTCAAGGCACATGCCTGGGTTGTGGGCCAGGGCCCCAGTAGGGGGCATGTGAGAGGCAGCCACACTTTGATGTTTCTCCCCCTCTCTTTCTCCCTCCCTTCCTTCTCTCTCCAAAAATAATAAATAAAATATTTTTTAAAATATAAAGATGTTAGAATAAGAAGAATGGATATAACACTAGGTCAGGCCAAATTCTTCAACATGGTTGCTCTTACAGGAAAGTTTTCCCGGCATCACATGGAGGAGGAAATCCAAGGCTTAGAAGACAGGAACATTGGCCTGGATTTCACACATGTACCCTGCATGTCCACCTCCCAGCTAGATTCCAGGTAAAGGTCAGAAACCAATCCCTGTCATGAAGAGATCCACCTCCTTGGAAAGCTCTGTGTTCGTTCTCTTTTATAGGCTAAGTGTGACCATAGGGGATGTCACCATGGAGAGTGGCCCACTGATATCCACAGGATTATGGGATCCCAGAGGAGCAGAGCCAACTGGTGGCATTTAATTGCCGAAGACTAGGAGTCTGGGCACACCGACTGTAAAGGGCAGCAGGGACATCCGTAAGCAGAATGCTTCCGCTCACAAAGCTTTTCAGCAATAGCTAAATGATCTAAATAGGTGGGTAGTCTGCCACAAGGCTTGCTCCATTAACAGGGAGAACTCTAGGTCTGATAGCCAAAAACCTGGCTTGAGCTGTGCTAGTGGCAAGTCACTGCCTTTAACTCATTCTCTACCTAAATGAATTTACAGACTCAGGGGTCCTTGAATGGAAGTGTCTCTTGTGACCCATCCTAACCTGAGCCTCACAGGCAGAGGAATCCTGGGCCACCACACCTACTAAGGGACAGAGCAAGGACATGAGTTCCAGCCCCTACTCTGAATCATTATTGTCCTTTCCCTCCCTGCAGGGTGTGACGTGATAAACGCCCAACCAGGATGTGGATGTTGAGGAACGTATATTGCATACTAGGTGGCCACACATCCTGTGTGACCAGGACTGAGGTGTTTCCTAGGTGTGGGGACTTTCTGCGCTACAGCTAGAAAAACTTGGGCAAACCAGAACAAGTTCCTAACCCAGGAAGCCAGCCTCCCGTCCAGCAGCCGCATTGCCTAGGGGTGCGGGAAAATGGAAAGCTGAACTGTTCAGATCTTATCTGATTTTCATTCTTTTGCAGGATAGAATCAAGTGTGTCAATCTCTGTGTCCTTTTTTAAAAAAAGTACACGTTCAGTTTTATATATCTTTTAGCCGTTAGTACAGATCCTGGTCTGAGGATGGCAAGATACTCACCATAAACTCAACGGATGAATCATCAATGTAAGCAGCCTCACGGCGCAAAGTTATATTAAGTCTGTCATAAACAAACTTGACTTCAAAATAATTTCCTTGGAACTTTCGGAATATGTGAACACCAGGAAAAAATATACAGCTATTGAGGGGGACAAGTTGCATGTAGAGAAATTTAATGTACAAGCAATGTGGAAACTCTTTTAGACTTTCTTTCAACAGCTACTCTCTAAGCATTTTTCTTTAAAAATTTTATTTCAGTTTTCTTTTTTATCTCTTAATTCGTTCACATAGAAAGGCTGATAATCAGTTAAATGCCTAAAAGAAAGGCAACAGATAAAGGACGAAAGAGTTTTTTTCTTTTTTATCCCAGAATCACAGGCTTATGCATCTTAAATTTCAAAACAACCCAGCCACTTTCTGCTCATTACCCGCAGTCGCATAAGGGAGAGGTAGTACTTGTGACGTGTTAAGAATGATAGTTAAAGTAAAAGGGTATTTGTTACTTGTTTACTTCTCAAATAAAATAAAATGGAGAAAATTCAAAGCCTCACAATCTACAGGTCTGTCAAGAGGAAGTACTGATAATAGCCAGTATCCACAGATTGGTACCCTATGCCGGGTAATGTTCCAGGCACTTTGAACCTATTAACTCATTTTACAGATAGGAAATGGAGGAAGAGGGAGTTTTGGTAGCAGGTAGAAGGTTAACAGTTGATAAAGGGTGATGCTGAGATCCAGCCCCCAGTGATTAGAATCTAAAGTCTTTGTTTTAACCATCAGTTACACTGCCCCGTCCAGGCAATAATGCAATCATATGCAAAGTAATTGAGGACTCAGTGATCAAAGACTATATTTTGAGCCAAGGCTGAAGCAAAAAAGCTGTAACCACTTTCATTTATCATAAAGACTCAGAAACAGGAAGCTGGTGTCCCCAAAAGATATAGGATAAGAACAGTGTAGGACACCAAAAGGAGGATCCAGACCACCCTATAAATATTCCCCCGACCACAGAGTTTTGGTAGAGGTGAGGAACTGGAAGTTGACACCAGGACTTTTAGAACTATGTAAAGTGCATAAAGGGTCCAGTCATTCTTCAATCCCTTCGTCTTCTTCATATAACCCTGAATTATAGAATCTCTCTGGTAATATTCAATGTTGATAACTGGACAGAATAAACCTTAACTGATAATTACCATATCTATTCTGACACCTAGTCTTCTGTATTTTGTGTGCGTGTGTGTGTAAATGTTTTCAATATGGGTTAAGAGCATAAACAATGAAGTGCACAGGGGTGGACAAAAGTAGGTTTACAGTTGTGAGTATGCAAAACAGTTTGTTCTTGCATTATTATTTATTAATTATTGCATTAAGTATTTGTGTTATAACTGTAATCCTCCCTTTGCTCAACCCTGTGTATGTGTTTGTTAGTTTTAATCTAGAGATAGTAATTTAGCCTTTGAAGTCCCCTAATCAGGAATTTAGTCTGCAGGGTATAGTTGAAAAGTCTTTATTATATTCAGAGGACCTCCTACAAGTGGTTTAACTATTCTGTATCAATATGCTAATTGTTAATAAATTTAAGAAATGAAATATCTTTCTTAGTGGTCTTCTTGAATCAGGCTCTGAGCTGACCCTGAAGATTCTGCTCCCTGCCCTGGCTAGTGAACTGAACTTGCCTCTGATTAACCCTTTCTGCAAGGTAGTTGGCATTGTGCCGGCAGTGGAGACAATTGGTTGCACACAAAAATCCATTCTGCCCTTCTTCTTGAGTGCATGGCTACACCACACTTACAGCTTCTCTAATAGAAAGACGTGGTCACATAGCTATGTTTTCTCTGATGGAATGCAATTAAAAGAATGTGGGCCTAGATTTCTTGGCCTAAACCGTAAGACCATGAGTTTGCCTCCTCCATGTTCTTTCCCTTCTTGCCATTTGGGTGGCTAGGACCTTGGCCATGCAGGGGTGGGAGGTGCAGGAAATGGCCCCGGGAATGGTGGAACATCATGTCAGAAGGAGCCTGAGTCCCTGAATGACTGCATGGAGCAGCACTTAGACTTTTTGCTTTTAACAACTGTGTTATTATTGAGTCTCCTTTTTATACCAGCTTTGCCTTACCTCAAATAACCTAGTACCCAGTGGACTGAGTTGAGCTTCGAGGAACAGGTTACCTGCTTGCTCATAATGACAGAGCAGAATTCAGCATGAAGCTTGCTACTAGCGTAACATGTCAGCTTTTAGTGAATGTTGGGTGCAGCAACATGAAGACCTCACCTACCTCTAACTAGCGAAGACCTTTAACATCTCCAAGTAAAAACCTAACACATGATTAGACTTAGGTCAGTTTGCAACATGCTCTGTCTGAGCTCATGAGAGAGAGGGAGAAAGCGAGAATAACTGTTTGTCTGGCTTGGGCAGCTGGAGGACAGGCGGACATTTTCCAAGTGAAAGGGAAAGAAGGTCAGTTTTGGACATGTTGACTTTAAGGTGACTGCAAGTTTTCCAGGTGTATCTAGAGTGAGATATTCGGTCCTTGAAAACAGAAGAGGGAGGTCTGGTTTGGAAATAAAGGTTTGGCAATCACACATTTATGGAGGTAATCCTACGGGGGAGTAAGAAGTGAGTAGATCAGAGGAGCTAGGACAGAGCCCTAAAGAAAACAGGTATTTATACAAAATAATACTGAATGTAAACTGTATTTGAAAATAAAATTTAAAAAAAATTTTTTTAAAAATCATCTAAGTAAACAACAATTATCAATTATCTCAATTTAATATTAACTCAAGATTTTAAGTGACCTGAGGATGTTGGAAATTGTGTCTAAGCTGACATGCTACAAAACACGAATATTGCTATGAAAACATTTTTCATAATCATCATTCGAGTTAAACAAAATTTACATTCTCCATAATTTTAAATGCTATGTTGCAGTAACATTAATTTATTTGATCTGTAAACCAATGTGAAAAGGTTAGAAAGTTCATGTGAGCCCTGGCTGATGTAGTTCGGTGGAGCGAGCGCCGACCTGCAAACCAAGGGATTGTACATTCGATTCCCAGTCAGGGCACATGCCTGGGTTGTGGCCAGGTTCCCAGTAGAGGGAGTGCAAGAGGTACCCACACATTGATGATTCTATCCCTCTCTTTCTCCTCCCCTTTCCCTCTCTCTAAAAATAAATAAATGAAATCTTTAAAAATAAAAAAGTTCATGTGAAAAAAATTCTAAAAATCTGCATACCAACAAAATCAAGGGAAAAACATATCATTATTTCTTATATTTTTTAATCAAAATTATTGAGCCAGTCCAATTTTTCCAAAGACTTATCTTGACTATGTAAATTTGGATTTTTATATTAAAGTGTTTATGAGAAAAAAGCAAACCAACCAACCAAACAAACAAAAAACCCAGAGAGCAAGCATTTAATGAATGGGGGAAGAAGAGGAGCCCACAGAGAAGGTGGAAGGTGATAAAGTAGTAGAAAGTAAGCAGAACAATGTTTCCTGGAAACCAAAGAGGGGACATGTCAAGAATGAGAGCAGTTAATAGTTCCAGATGCCAGAAGAGATCACACAAAGTAAGACGTCCTCTGAATTTTCATAGTGTGGTGGCAGCAAAAGCCAGAGTTTGGTGGATGTAAGGTCAGGGTTAAGGAAAGAAATAGAGGCAACTTTTTAAGAATTTTGGCTCTGAATATGAGGAAAAGAAATAGGACAAAATTTGACTACAAAGGTCCAATGTAAAGAAGTTTTTATTTTTTGCTGAGCTTGAATGAAAGAAATTTGAGCATATGTAAATACCGATGGAAAGAATCCAACAGAAAATTAAGGGGAAAAGATGGTCGGTAGACGGAGGTCCCTGAGGGAGCAGGGATGGAAGCACAGAGGGAGGAATTAATCTTTTCAACTCAAAATGGAAGCCAAATGTCAGATGGAACCTCTAGCTCTTCCTGCTTGTTGTGTCCACATGCATGGCCTCTAATTCCATTTTGCACCAACCAAAGACTCAGAACTCACTCCTTCTACAGTTTCCAGGAGAAAAACAAAATCTAGCAACCCAGACATTTCATAATTTTTCTGTAATTTACTTTGAATTTGGAGGATCCATAGAAAGGGGTCCATTGTGCAATGACCTGCACAATATCATCCTTGTGTCTGTTTAATAAACCTTGACAGGAAGAGCACCTGCACTAAGCTCTGTGCTTTAGGGGGTGTACTCTGACTGACACCACAATTGACCACACCTTTCACATCAGGAAACACAGGGAGATAAGGATTCCTTGCCCCCTGATCTCAAAAGAGAGGTGAAAAGGTTATGAAAATAGGAGTGACACTTATTTGAATTCCTATTTGGTTACTGTTTATTTTTCTCTTCTAGGAAAGTCCTCTCTTGTGAAATTCTAATGCTTTGTACAAATTATTCAGAATTTCCTGGACCTCATCCTTGAAATTTCCTGGACCTAGTCCTTGAAGATTTTTTTTTTTTTTTTTTGGTTTTTTCAATGGCAAAGTCTATGTAAGGCCTGTGGTCCTGGAATCAGAGCCAGATCTCACAGGGGGCCTCCACTCCGCCACACAGGATGCTAGTGGCTGTTCTTGCCAAATCTCACAGCGGTAATCTTTAAAATCCTTTAAGCGAGGTCCCAGGTCCTTTGCTACTCGAGCCATAATCCCCACGGCAGGTTCTACCTTGGATTTCTCAACTCTAAGTGCCCCTGCGCTCAGGGCAGGGGCAGAATCGGAGGCTTCTTTATAAATTCTTAGGAAACTCACACAGCAAAACACCCAATCAAAATAGATTTGGTCAAATAGTGCAAACAGAATAAGTCAGCTCTTCTTGAAATCTAGTAGATTTAAAGCAGCCATCTTCCTTGTACGATGTCTATAAATAAAGCTCTGAAACCAGCCCTTAACGACAGGCCTTGGTATGTCCACACTGTTTGTTTGTTTGTAATAATTTACATTTCGGGGGGAAATGGTGGAGGTTTTTATGGCAGAGACTATAGGCTGATGAAGTTTTTATGAAGCTGAACACACTGATTTGAAGGTCTGTGGACTTTACACTCACTGTCTCAAAAGCCTTCCTCCTTTATCTCAGAACATGCTGGCTCAGCATACGGGAATCCCACCTGTTCTCATCACTGACTAAGTCAGGATCCTTGGCTCTAAGGGGGAAACGCTATTCTTTCCCTGCTCTTAGTTCTTTTCACATTATGCTGGGAAAACAAAGGGGAGCATGCAGACTGTGTGATTCCATGTATATGAAGTTCTAGAGTCTGCAAAACTAATCAACAGTGATGGAAATCAGGTCGGTGGTCTCCTGGGACTGGTTGGGGAGAACTGACTACAGTGAGGCACAAGGGAGCTTCTGAGGTAATTGAAAATGTTCTGTATCTTGACAGCTGTATACATTTATCAAAGTTCAACTAACTGTTTACTTAAATGTATGGGTTTATCTGTAGGTAAATTATATCTCAATAAATTTTGAGTCTTTTTTAATGGCTTTGAAATTTTTCACAAGTATCACATCCTTCTATGGACTGAGCTTCCTGACAATTGTCTTTCAATTCAGGGCCACCCCTGAAATTTAATCCTCTTCCATCTTTTGTGCATGTCCTTTGCTAGCTGAGGTTACTAGAAAATTTACTAGGCTGCCAAGTGTGTCTCTTTAGATAACTCCCTTTTCTTCCTATCCAACATCATCTGTGGTTGCAAGATACATAATTTCATTTTGAAGCACTTCTCCCAAACACTCGTCATCTTCTCTTTGGGGTCTCTGTCCAGGGAACTCTACCATTTATCAAAAATTTTAGATCTGTCTTACCAAAGTCTAGGATATATACCTAATCATGTCCAACTCTCCGTAACTATCATAAACCCCAGAGACCCAATCATATTTTTCTCATGAGTTCAAGTCACTTCCACTTCCCTAACCAGCTCTTCCTTGTGGCCAACATTTGAAACTTACTCTACTATCTGATACAATGTCCACTTAAAAAAATTGCTGGCCCCCGGAACATGGTATTTTTAGACAAAAAGAATCTTAGAGGTCAGTAATGATCCCTTCACTTCTTATACAAGACATTTAAGGTTTTAAGGGCTGAGGTATTTGGGATCAATATACATACATTTATATATAGTATTTATATTTTTATAACAGGTATATAATATAAAAATATATGTATATATACACATACATATATAACATATATATACATACATATAGATAGGTAATTCCCAGAAGAATTTTCATTTTTTATAAATAACAAAATAATTTATTGAGAGCTTCTAAATGTATATATCTCCTTTTTATTATACATAATTCAAGGTCCTGTTTCTCAAATTAAGGTGACCACAGCCCCAAGGATATGCAGTAGAAGGCTACGGTGGGTGGAGTGCACGGGAGAGGTCAGATCTTACAGGAATGATTGAAGTGGAGGGATGCAACATAAAAACGTTTTTTGTTTTGAAACAACTACGAACATCTTAGCAAAACAAAATAGAAAATCCACACGTATTTTAAATCAAGTATGTGACTTCAAAGAAATTTTGAACTTACATATATCTTTATCTTCACCAACCTTAAAGTAAAATGTAACATTTCTTTTGACGATCAATGTAAGCAATAAACCCCAGTAATTTTAACAGAACCCATGACATTTTCACAGGTAGAAATCGTAGATATTTTTAAATCCAACTTAGTTGTTAGAAGTATCTGGAATTATCTCTTCATTCATCACTACTTCAAAATTATTGAGGTTTTTAGCAGTCTTCTTGTGTATAAATATGGTAGAGCAACTATGAGCTTAGACATCCCATATTCTACATGGTTGCTCAGAGATAGACATTGCTTCTCTGCTACTTCATATCTACCAAATTCTCTGTCCATTTCTTAAAGAGAAAACTGAAAACATCTGGAAACACTTAGAATTCTTTCAAAACTCATTTTTATCACAATGGCACCCAAGTGAACATGAATTTACAATCATTTTCTTTTTCCTATAAGTTGTATTAAAGATATTGATCTATTGATCTTCGGACAAAATACTTATTTCAAATAGAATTGTATTTTAAAAGTCTTGGATAATTCTGGTGCTCCTTGAAAGAAGCTTCCTGTATTTGTTCTGTAAAATGAAATATGCAAGCTGTCATTTAATTTGCAATTAGATATTTTTGTGAAACAGTATTCTTAACCCTTGTAATAATCAAAACAAACAATCAGCCCTGGCCAGTGTGTCTCACTTGGTTGGAGCATCATCCTGTAAACTGAAAGGTCGAGGGTTCGATTCCTGGTCAGGGCACATGCCTGGATTGCAAGTTCGGTCCCTAGCTGGGGAGCATATGAGAGGTGCCCATGATGGATGTTTCTCTCTCACGCCTGTTTCTCTTCCTCTCTCTCTCCCTTTCTTCCCTTCTCTCCAGAATCGGTAAGCATGACCCTGGGTAAGGACAAAAAAAGAAAAAAGAAAAAAAATAATCGAAATGGACTCTGTGTCTATTATGACATGCATATTGCCTTGTTGTTTTAAAATGTGGATTTTATTATTATTTAGGTGTGGCAAAGACAATAGATCAGGAGACGATTGCCATTGACAAGATATTTGGTTATTGTATTCATCTGCTCAGATCGCTATAACAGAACACCACAGACTATAGGGTGTAAGTGGTAGAAAATTTATTTCTCACAGTTCTCGAGGCTGGAAGTCCGTGTTCAAGGCCCCAGTAGGGCTAGTGTCTGGTGAGACCTCTCTCTTCGGGGTGTAGACAGTCACCTCCTCACTGTGCACTCCCAAGGCCTTACCACCTTACTTCCTTAGAGGGCCTCTCTCCAAATACAGGCACACTGGGAGTTAGGGCTTCAACAGATGAGTTTTGGGGGCAAAAACATTCTGTCCGTAACAGTTATCTTCATAGATGCCATGGGGTGTGGGGTAAGGTGACAAAGGAAGCACTGGAGTTACTCATTAGGCAGAGAAAGTGAGGAGAAAACTTGGACAAAGGCCTTCTGTGGCTTCCTCAGGTACAGCAGGTTTAGGATTGGCCAGTTTAAATAAATGCAGTGACCTCTAGGGTAGGGGCTGACCCTATTTTTCTGGTGGCTGCCCCTGTGGTGATTAGGGCAGCTGGTGGGGGGGGGTGGCGGGGTCGTGACCTTGAGTGTCAGAGTCCAACAGAGCGAGTGATTGGGTATGGCTGTGGACAACTGGTTTGCAAATGAAAGACATGTCATCAATTATCTCTAGGAATGGGCTAGCCTCTCCAGGGTCAGCAGGGCCCCAGATGTCAAAGCATTAAATACCGAAACCAGAAAAAAAACCCCAAAAACCAGTATAGAAACTAGTGGTTATTATACTTGTCAAAATTTGTTTTACTTTTGAATGCTCTTATTCAAGCTAAGGAACAGTGGCCTTCACACAACTATGCCTTAAAATGCACAGTCTAACTTTAACTTACATGTATTTTCAACATACTTTTGCATTACAATGTATCACATATCTATCCCAAATTAGTTATTTATTGCTGGATGACAATAAATAAATAACCCCCAAACTAGCGACTGAACTAGTGACTGAAAACAACAGACACATTATTTTACAGCATCTGTGGTCAGGAATTCAGGCTACTTAGCCAGGTGGTTCTGGATCAGGGTCTCTCACGAGGCCCTAATTAAGGTGCCAGCCAGGGCCTCAGTCCTCCCCAGGCCGACAGAGAAGAATCTGCTTCCAAACTCACTCGCCTTGTTGTGGGTGGGCCTCAGTTCCTGGTTGCATGGACCTCTCCACAGAGCTGCTGCAGCGCAAGGTAGCCAGCTTCCTGCGGCACAAGCAATGACAGAGACAAAGAGAGAGCCCAAGCAGATGGTCTTTTTTTAACCTAATCTCTAAAGTGACATCCCATCATTTCTGCCATAATCCATTCATTAGAAGTGAGTCACTAGGTCCAGCCCAAACCCAAGCAGAGGGGATTACACAGGTGTGTGAATACCAAGAGCAGGATCATTGGGGGTCGGGGCGGGGGATGGGGGGGTCGTCACATTCAACACTGCCTATCACAAATGATAACTGTACTTCTTTTTTTTAAAGATTGTATTTATTTACTCACTGTTAGAGAGAGGGGAAGGGAGGGAGAAAGAGAGAGAAACATCCATACGTGATAGAAATACCAATTAATCGTCTCTCTCATGTACCCCAACCTGGAAGAGGTCCACAGCCCGGGAAAGTACCCTGACCAGGAATGGAAACTGACTTTTTGCTTTGCAGGACAATGCTCAACCAACCAACTGAGCCACACCGGTCAGGGTTTGATAACTGTATTCCAATACAATTGCTTTTCTTTGTAACTCTATGTTTTTGTTTTCATTTTTTGCATTAAAACATTGTTCTAAGAAGGGGTCTGAAGGCCTCTCCAGCTAAAGAGAGCACAGATAGGTTAAGAGTCCTAGTTCTAGTGTTAGATAGATCTGAATTCAAACCCTGCCTCACCTAGCAGCCATGTGGACCTTCGGCAATGACTTTACCTTTGCAAGCATTGGTCAGCATGTCTCAAGGATGTGTTGCAGAGATTAAAGGAGATCATGCTTATAAAACATTAATATTCTGAGTAATAGTGTATTGAGCAGAAAAATCAGAATGGTGGTGTTTGCTGGGAGAGAAGGGGATTTAATGGAAAGTGACGTGAGAGGATTTTCTGTGGCAATGGAAGTGTTCTGTATCTTAACAGGTGTGCACTTTACATAGGTTTATATGTTTGATAACACATAAGATTTGTACATTCGACTATAGCTACATAATTATATTTCAATAAAATTTAAACTTGACCTAAAAGGAAAAGAAACATTCACATTTTACCAGGTTATTTTAAGCACCCAATGAATGGTAGCTAATGCCAGTAGAGCAGGGAATGGGCCTGAATTTCACACATATGCACAGTTTTCTATTTCACATAATTGCAGAGCCCAGGAATGGTTGGATGTTGTCTTCTTTTCCCCTGTTGAATACCTTTAGTACTTTAAGGAAAGGACCTATGTGGTGATGCCCAATGTGTCTGTACCTGCTCCCTCACCAAAAAGTGACAAATAGAAGAGCAAGTATTATTGTACCCAGAAGTATTGACCCAAATGAAATCAGCATAAGGGCCAAATGCTGGGTTCATGTGGGAGAGGACACATAACTCAAAAAGTCTCACACTGACAGAATCTCAAGCCTGACAGTCGGCAGAGCGCCTGCCAGGCAGGACACAGGTAAACAGCGAAAGCTGCGCTAGAGAAAGAGCAAAACCCCTTCTAATCTTTCCAACTATGTGTGCCTTTCTGCCAATGCAGTTCGAAAGGTAAGAAGCAGGGAAGGGACCGAAGCTACCCTATTTTTGTGTGATTTGTTTGTGAAATTCTTTTAACAGAGGGATGCGGTGTTTTCAGGAATCCAGTAACAAATCAGAGACAAGGTGGAGTCAGGAACGGTCGGCTGCCTCCGTCTGTTTGTTCCTGTGAGTCAGAAGACCAGGAAGATGGGGCTTGGAATAGACGGGCCAGCATCTTGCATGTTCCAACCTGGATCCTGGGCGCAGGTAGAAACGGCCAGTTCAGCCTCACCAGAGAAAGCCTCTGTCCCAGCTCGTGTCCCTTGCCAGGTGTAGCCATGACTCCCCGGCACACACGCACAGGGAGTGTTACAAAGAGAGGCGGTATCTGTCACCAGCCACAGAGACGTAAACATGTGAGCATGTTACTTTGAGTTCTCAGAAACCACGATGGGAAAACAAAACCACTTTGTTCCTTTCCACTCCCTACCCCTCCCTTGCAAGTTCATTCTCCATTCCCAGGCACATTTTTCCAAAACCATACCAGAAAATTTGATTTGAAGTATCTTGATTAGCACTGGCATTAAAATTAAGCCACTCAGGCAAAGGGTGTATGGGATCTCACTATATTATTTCTTACAACGGCACATGAATTTACAATTATCTCAATTAAAAAAAAAAAAAAAGGTGTACTATGACAGGAAGAAAGAAATAACCCTCACTCCTCCACAAAAAAGCCCCAACTGAAAACCAGCTTTTTGGCTAGACAAACTTCCTCACTTAAGCGCTACCTATTACAGATGTCATTTGGTGCCTAGTGGACGGTCATGCAACAGAAAATGACAACTGTTTCTGTCTTCTCCTTTCCCTTTACCGAAAATAACAAGTTCCTTAACAGCAACTGTAAGCATATACATGTCTGGCCTGGCAGCACAAACAGGAACTGGTGAGGTTTGCTCCAGAGTGGAGAGCAGGAAAGTATCTGGGAGAGAGAGGAAGATGCACCTTTTATGACAGATCCTTTTGGACTTTGGGATTTTACATTGTGTGTGTGTGGATGACCTAGTCCAAAAATACAATTCCCCAAATCTTACATATCCTTTGAAGGGCTAACACAAACACGACCTTCACTATGAGCTTTTCCCATCTTACCAGTTGTAATTCATCCCTTCCTGGGCGTTCCATTGAGCAGTGGTTCTCAGCTGAAAAATCTGAGAGCTTAAAAAAAAAATAAAACACCAGTGCTCAGACCCTTCCCTGACCCAAGACCAACTAATTGAGAATCTTGGAGGGGAGGGGGGCAATATGGGTACTTTTTAAAAACTCCTAAGGTAATGTTAGTGTGTTAGTGTGTGTAACTCAGGATTCAGAACTTCTGCCCTGGCACTTTATGAAGCCATGGTTCAAGCCCTCACCCTAAAACTAAACACTGAATAACTGATTACAAAATTTTAAAAAAAGAAAAAACCACATACACACCTTTTATATCATTTTGGCTTCAGAACAATTCTGTGAGCTGAGCATCACTGCCTGGAAGAGGAAAGGGAGTTGAAGTTCTAGGAGTTACCAAAAACCCCTTGAGCTTTGCAGTTCTGTATTTCTTTGTGTTTGGCCATTCCTCTGAGAAGAAAACCAATTTTATATCACCCGCTCATATCTTAGTACAGCTTTTTACACACAGGTGGGGCTCAACCACAATTCATCAGCCAAGTGAACAATGAGTAGCCCAGCGGGGCAGCAGAAAGTGTTTCTCAGTCACACAGAGCTCCTGGGCAGCTCACCCTCCTGAGAGGGTTCCCATATTATGAGTAAGAATTTGTTTCCCTCTGTCTCTAACTGCTTGTTTACCGCTATCAAAATCATTTCAGGTGCATGTTCAAAATGCAGATTCCTGGGTCCCGAGTTTACAAAACCAGGATCTCTGGGGATGACATTCAGAGTAACCTATTTTTGCTTTTTGTATTTTGTGTGTGTGATAATAAAATATACGTAACATAAAGTTCACCATCTTAACCATTTTTAAGTGTATAATTGAGTGGCATTAAGAACATTCATATTGTTCTGCAGCCATCATCGTCATCCATCTTCAGAACGTTTCCATCTTCTCAAATTGAAAGTCTGTACCAATTAAATAGTAACTCCCCATTACCCTCTCTC
The DNA here is from genome assembly GCA_004026545.1 of Mormoops blainvillei. Taxonomy (NCBI): domain Eukaryota; kingdom Metazoa; phylum Chordata; class Mammalia; order Chiroptera; family Mormoopidae; genus Mormoops; species Mormoops blainvillei. The sequence goes on along the minus strand of PVJD01010537.1, from coordinate 495 downwards.
CAGGTCCCTGGCAACCTGCATGTTACTGTATTGTCTCCAGATTTGACCACATTAGACACCTCACGTAAGTGGAATCATACATTATTTGCCTTTTTGTAACTGGCTTGCTTCACTTAGCATAATGTCTTCAGGGTTCATCCACACTGTACCATATAACAGGATTTCTTTTTTTAAGACTGAATAATATTTTATTTTATGCATATGCCACATTTTGCTTACATATTCATCCATTGAAGTCCATCTAGGTTGCTTCCATTTCTTGGTTATTGCGAGTAATCTACAATAAATATGGATATGAAAATATCTCTTTGAGATCCTATTTTCAACTTTTAAAATATATATACCCATATCCATGCTGGATGATATGGTAGCTCTATTTTTAATTTTTTGAGGAAACTCCATACTGTTTTGCATAGTGGATGAGCCATTCTTCTTATATTCCCACCAACAATATGCAAGTGTTCCAATTTCTCCACATCCCTGTCAGCACCTGTT